>JAOTQE010107448.1:0-10069 GCA_025631205.1 Nesometra sesokonis
TTTTACCTAAAATCTAGCCTAGCATGTTTTAATTAGATACTTGCTTGATATATTTTCGAGACATTCAATCATTTAGTAATTTGTAATGTTAACATTTTATGATGATTCTTTTCCGAAAGAAAATCGGATCCCTAGAAACCGTTTTCGCTGGATTCGGGATTTTACGTCAGCACCGACCATTTACAAGCGGGGGGTGTAAATTAATTTTAATTACGCGATTGTATATAAAACATTGGTAACGTCAATTTTCTTTTACCGCATTTAGAAAATAGTTTGTCTTATGGAAAAAATTGGAATATATCCGTTTTAAAAATGTAGATCGCAAAATTGACATGGAATTTCGAATAATAAAAGATAGTTTATCGAATAAATACCGGTATACATTTGAGCTTTAATTATACCAAATTAGCCAAATTGCAGACAAGCACCAAAAATCACGTGTGATATTACTTACACGACCGCCTTGCCTATAAAACCCCCAAAGCTTTCCTACCCACGTTGGATTTTACTACAATGAGCAGATTCCCAGTTGAATATGGCTGACGGTGGTAGGCCTAGAATAATTTTAATTTGCAGGGCATCGAAAAAGATTGTGGAAATGAATCACGAATTGTTAGAATGGTAAATAAATAGTAAAGATATTAGATCGATAAGTCTTCATTTGAATGATGTTCTATACTTTATTTGAGACGTTTTATAAAATAGTGTAGGCCTAGGCTAGGTACCGTAGGCGAACCAAAATTGGTTCTCGCAATTGGTAATTAGCGCAAACCTTTGCGCGAACCGGTTCGCGGGTTCGCGTCAAAATTCTAGGCCTGTTTAGGAAGCTTTATAATTTGTCGCTTTTTGGCATCTCTATAGGTGTTTGTAAGTTAGGTTTGTTAAATGAAAAGTTTGTAAACAAGAACTGTGAGATGTTAATTACCACTTGAACTGAAAACTATGTTTTTGTCATTGTCATTAGAGATGTCATTTTCTAATTACCCATTTTTTAAAAATAAGAACCAGTAAAGTTTGCCCAGGCTCAGTGTTATCCTTTTTGCCAATTTTAAGCTCAGTCCAGACTATCAAATTTTCTTTGACAAAAAACTTTGATATGCCCATATATGGTAATGATGATATCATAACATGACCATACATGGACATATTCTTACCATATATGGAATGATGATAGTTTATTTGTAAAATAAAATTTAATTGTCTGGAAATAGCCTTAGGCTCTAAATGTCCTTATTTTGTTCTTGTTTTACATACTTTTCAAAGACAAAAAATTACTCTTGTTTTATATGAATACACCTAACAGTACACTGTACTGTATATGGTATCTTATGTTAAATGGCCAGTTTGAGGAAGAAATCATGTATTTCACCAAAATCTTATCAGGGTATTTTGTGTCATTCCCTAATCTGATGGCATTAATGGAGTAGATATTAAGTGGATGTAACCTTTTGAAAAGAGTACTATGTGATGAGGTTGTTTTTTATTTATTTATTTTTTTTTTTAAAGTTTCCTTTAATAAAAAAAAAACCTTATTTGATTTTTCCCCAGCCTCAGTTTGTTCTTATTTTGTTATTAATTTTTTAAACATTTTGGCCTCATTGTTCTATAAAGTATGTTCTTATTAAAAAAATGTGTATTTTGTCTAGTATTTATACACTACCTAATAATGTAATGATGTTTTATGACAAACTTTCATTCCTGATGATGACATAATTTATGTTGAAATATTGAATCTTGTCATGATGGCGTGTATCTCATTACTTGGAGTATGCATTACTTTCTTACTTGAAGTTGATTAGTGGACCTTTCGGACTAATGATATAAATTACTATACAAATTTCACAAACAAATACCAAATAATTTTAATAATAATTTTATAATTTTATTGGCATTTTCAATATTTTTTCATGTAAAATCAGGGAAGGGTGGTGACACTTCGTAAGTATATTTTTAATTTGTCCTTATTGTGAGCAGGATGTCTCAAAATGAGCCTCTGTGGTTTATTACAATACTTCAAATCTTCATTTACCAGTTTAATGCAAATTTCTTTAGCTTCCAACAGGATTCTTTGCATTAACTTCCATTATTGGTATTTCTGTAGTGTATTGTGTCATAAATTATCTTATTAAATATCCTTAATTACACTATTATTTTAATCTTATTTTTATCATACTGCTCCATAATTTTAGGTTTGCAATTTTCAATATTGTATTATTTCTCAATTTATTGTTCTAGTTTATTATTTTATTTAAACAGTTTTCTGAGTGATTGCCATTGAAATAGATCATTGCTCCCATACAAAACTTTATTTATAGTTATTTTTTTAGATTTAGAAATTCAGCAATATAAGATAATCCCCATGAGAATATATTTGTAACAAAAACATTAATCTGATTCAGGTCATCTTCAAAGATTAGATTATCTATTGACTACAACGTAACAACAAAAATACTGTGCACAAAACATAGTGTCCCCACACAGCAGGACAGATTTATTGAAGGGTATACCCAACTGTATTAATCCATTTAAATGGATTGTGAAACATTCAGAAATCTTGTCGTAGGTACCTCCTTGAAGATAATAAGACCGTTCTCTTTTTTCACATTCGCTTGTATCGAATGTGAACTGTTGTGTCATTAATAAGTAATAAATCCTTTGTCCGAGCCTGAAGGCTCATAGGGCTGGAGCGTACTTCCGGTTTTAGTAGTGTTAAGCAGATGAGAGTATGATACTCCCCCTGGATGAGATGCTAGTCCATCGCAAGTTACTTTCAAGCAATTTGCCGGTACCCATCGTACAGCTGGGTATACTGAAACAATGTGAGTAAAGTGCGTTGCTTTAGGTGCACAAGCAACTGACATGAGTAAGTTTTGAACCACCTAACTCGCGATTGAGATTCTGAACTGCAACCGCTGTGCCAACTGCTCCCACCATTCATTAATAAGAGAAATTCATATCATCATGTGAAACTGAAAAATAACATTTCAAAATCTTTCTATGGGCCTTCATGTTCAGTATTTCATCCATTTCGTTCACCAGTCCAATGAAACAATATAATTAAAGAGAAGCCTAGGCTGTCACTCGTCTGCCTTTTGCCCTGAATGAGATTGTTCGTTCTGGCGTGCTGCACCTCAGCATGGTTTAATCATAGTAAAAAGAAACAGATTTCTTTTCTCTATGGTTTAATCATGGCAGAATTATTGTTATCATGTTGATAAATTAATTTTTCAAATTAGATGGCTGGTTTCTTGTCGATAGTAAAAAATAGCATTGCTAAAATGTACTATTTTTCTGAATGGAATCGCGATTAAAAAATGGTGAAACTTGGGTTGTAAATGTAAACAAACTAGTGAGTGAATCCAACCAACTCATCCAAAAATTGAGAACTCTTCATTTATGGGTAATGATGTCATATTATCAACCAGGATGGTCGATTTAACAGATTTCACTACAGGGAAAAATAAGTTGCAATGTGGATAGATCGAAGGACACTACCCTATTTAAAATACCGATTAAGTTTAATAAATTATCTTGTATATATTCAGTAGAAACAGGCTCTAAGTCTGAATCGGACTCATCATTTCCAGTGGGGTCGATCCAGTAAAAATTAATTGTAGCATGAGGTGAAAATATTTGTGGCGAGGGTAACTATAGAGATACTGGGACCCAAGGGATTCACATTGCAAAACAACCTACAGTAGTCTTTTCAGTGGCTAGAGCTTTGTAAGAGGTTTCTGAGTAATTTTCATTGATGTGAAGCCCTGACCTTGAAGAATTCATTGACCTTTTGGAAAAGTAATTTTTTGCCATGCTTACTAGTTATTTCAATAAATTATTAATCATGGGATAAACTTAGATCGCATGAAATTCCAAGTGCTAACCAACTAGGCCTAATTGAAATCTCAACCAATCCGAATCATTGGTTGTTGCTTTGCTGTTGTTCAAATTTCTATGGAAACTAAATTTCTACTTTGATGAAATATTTTTTTGCTCAGAGAAGGAATTCTAAAATATCAGTCTTTTTTATTGTACATTTTTGTAAGCTAGTATTGTATATGATAAATTAGCTTAGTACTGTATTCAACATCCCATTTCTTTATTTATAGACCTATTCATAATGTTCATATCATGTAAAATATGGAAGACCGATATGAATTAGTTCGGCAGAATGAGCATTCAATATATACTGTCTGTCTGGAAAAAAAAGTCTATATGAATGTTATTGTTTGGCATTTCTTAGTAAAAGATATCATTAATCATATAAGATATATGCTAGGCTTTTAGCAAGTGTAGCAGGGGTGAGGGGGACAGTATATGCTCCATACATAACCCCAGGAAGTTTCCATTTATATGCAAATTGAACTAGTAAATTGTTGCCCTATCTGCTATGATCTTAAACTTTCAAGGAAAATGGTGTGAAGAAATTGTTTTAGATACATATAATAGTACAATATTTGTTATTGTATGATATACACTGTAATTTATTACAGTAGGCCCTATTTAGGCCCATTGATATGTATAAGATGGGAAAATATAAGTAAGCAAACCTTAAATAAAATTGTTGAAATTTATACCTGTTTAAATCTAGTAACTATAAAAAGAATTCTCTCATGAAGGCTGTTTCCATTGTTGACTTGGATGAAATCACATTATCTAGAATAGAAAATTATCCTGTGGGAAAAATGCCTATTCCTGATTATTTCACCATTCACCGTCCCATGGTATTATAAGATAGGGTTCATTTCCGTATATCACCTAACTTAGTCTGAAGATTAGTTGTAAGGTCGTATTGATATCAAATCACATGCTTGGTTAATGTAGTGAAGAGTAGCCCCGAGGCAATGAAAGGGAATAACATTGCCCAAATGAGACATGCGGAGAGCAAGCCTAGTCCGGTTGTACTCAACGAACGTCTTACTGATGAAGGAGAAGATGAAATAAGCCGCTGACTGGCAACCTGAAGACAATCTGCAAGCGGTTCCTCAACAATGAATTAGATGATTTTAGAAGATAACACAGCTGGGTTTAGCAGATCAGTTACAAGCAACGATAGGCCTGAAGGTAGGTAGTGATATCTGATCAGGTAGAATGGGGTCACAAGCTACCATTTAAATGCTTTATGCTTGGGTTCCAATGTCATATTACTTTTATTCATGTCGGGAGTTTTCGGGAGGATGAGAACTACAGTAGCATTTTAAAATAAGTCTCATTGAGCTAGGGCGAATCCATGTTGGAGTGGCAGTGTCCATAATCCCTCCTCCTTTTGGGTTTTTTTTGTTTACAAAAGTCCAAATTAGACTATATATTCTTATCATATCAAGTTGAAAATGAATATTCTAAAGTTGGGATAAACCCACAATGGTTGTTTCCTAAAAACGGAACTTAAATGCCATTTTATACTTATATGGTACCATAATTAAAATTTCTATGGTGTTGGATATTTGAACTATTTCCTAAACATACACGTTTCATCTCATTAATCTAACTGACCTCGTAGCATGATATACAATAGATAAACAGGGTGCAATAATGGGATCATTAAGATTTAATGGTTCTCCATCATTTCTATTTTAGGCTTAGACGTGGACATCTGCACAATGCCGACAATGAAAACGATACAGAACCTAACTTTAATACCCTATTCCGACTAGATCATATTATGTAATCGGTTTTAATCCAAATATTAATACTCTACAATTCGCACCATATTGCAAACTTTGATAACATTTAACATTTTCTTTGTTAATGGAATGTTAGAATATGCTGCTTTGTTTTTAGCATTGATGATTCGGTGTCAATTTGAATTGTTTTATTTGATTTATTCGTTGTTGTAGAACACCAAGGATAACCCATGAATGTCCGAAGTGGACTTATTTCCAGTGGGATCCCTCTGGCGGTACACCGGGAGACAACCTACTTTTTTTAAAGAGTGCACTGCATACTTTAACATGCACATGAACCATGTTGTACACATCTGAAAGATGGTGCAATCACTTGTATTGCAACCCTCAAGACGAAACAAAAGAAGAGTGGTGTGATGTAAAATCGAACCAAATTGAGTTGCAGTTAAGCACAGTGATTTCCACCAGCTATACCAACTGCATGCGCTGATTTGATTCCATGGTATTGGTAATCAGAATTGTCAATCCAATCATAGATAGCATCCTCGATGCATCCAAGAAAATGTATTAATGGCGATAGAAGCTAGAACAATCATCATCGCAAATACAATCTACAGTCCACGTGTTAGCCTAGCCAAGAATTATGAAAGAAATCGTGTGACATACTGTAGTCAGGGAGCTCTCTGCTGTAGTACAGTACAGTCAACCTTCTCATTTACTAACTTCTCATTTACAAACCTTCTATTTTACAAACACTATTCTGTCAATGACATCAGTAAAATAATGGCAGTGATGTAATTATTTGATGAATTATCTTTGATATTTTTTGTTTTTCATATTTTATTCCTCCTAGTTCATTTAAACAACTTTGTTTAGCAACCAAGAGCACAAAATAAACACAAGTGTTTTGCAAGCCTTACTTGACCAGTTTTCATGAATCTTCTCATTTACGAACTTTCTCATTTACAAACACCTTCCAGCCCAAGGGGTGTGTAAATGAGAAGGTCGACTACTATTTATACTCAAGAATAAAGCTAAACTGTATAATGTACAATGTAAAATGTTCATTGTTATTACAATAATACACATCATGTACAAACGAATGGGGATGAATTTCAGCAAATTTTTAATGTAATGATCTTTAATAAAAAGAGATGATTTCAAGTATTAAATGTTGAACATTAAATTAAAATACAAGCAAAATCGCCATCTCTATGATGAAGTTGAGTTTTAACCATAAGAATATGATTTAGTAAACTCATTTTATGAGATGGGATTATGTCTTTCAGCTAACTAATCCTTACTAATCCTCAAGAGATACAAAAACAGGGAGGGGATGATTTATTCATTAAATGGGTGTTACATTGATTGATACCACACTGGGTTTAGTTTAAAGCAGTTTTAACTTCCGGTAATTTCCTGGCTTGAAAGGAAATGAATGAAATGAAAGATTAAGAAACAATTGCTTTATATTGTGTTTCAGTGAAATGCAATAAATATGTAGTAGGCTAAATGTATTTATTTTGTAGCAGAGGCGGATACAGAATTTGTGACAACGGGTAGGTGACGGTAGGGGTCCCAGTGAAAATTTTGGTCTTTAGATGTTTGGAAATTGCCTCAGGCTCATGTTAAGTGATTAATTCTTGTCTTGTGATTGTGAATATTTTAATTTTTTAGACAATGTTGATTGATAATATTTTCCTTTCAAAAAACGGGAGAGGGATCCCTACCCCTGCATCCGCCCCTGCATAGGTTCTTGTTTTCAGATTACAGTACTTAATATTTACAATGTTAAAACTATAGGCCTATTTAAAATGGTATCATTTGTTAGGTACTGTATTTAGAGGTTCAACCCTTCCGATTTTTCTGGGAGTCTCCCAAAATTTTAGCAGTCCCCCGAATTTTTTTTAAAGCAATCTCCCGATTTTCTGTTAAAATTTAAACATGTTCTAAGCACCATAATTTGGCTTAAAAAACATTTAATCAATAAATACAGTACTTTTAATATTTAAAAAAATGCGTACATCGTTAGTGCTAGTTACCACGTTTTTGGCCTTCAATCATAAAACGCAGTAGAAGATACAGTATTTTAAGATAGAGGGTGCACTTTAAAAAGTCTCCCAAATTTTAGATTTCAGAGGTTGGAACATCTGTGTATTATTTATTGTTTTTGTAAAGTATCAAATTTTTATGATCAAAATAAAGTTGGTGGTCAAATGGGTGAAAAGTCAATAGAAGTCTAAAAGGTGATGCAAATCAGTGTTGATGACCACATAAATGCCAATAAGGGGAAAATAAAAACTGAAAATCGAAAACCATTCTTCCTCCAAAAACAATTTTTCAGGGTTTGTTGCTTAGCAAGCTTGTATATATTTTTGTTTTCTCATATTTACATATTATAAAATTAGTAATTTTCACATGAGTACATGATAGCATAGAGTGATACTAATCAACTGGAATTACTGTTTATTTGATAAAGGCAACAGTATCATATCTTATCCAAAACACGATCCAGTTGATTGTTTCACTGTATACTTTATTATCGTTCTACCTGGATGAATGACAATCTTCACGCATGAGTACATGATATTTTGTTTTTTTGCATGCGAAAGAGTTACCATGAAAATAAAATTCATTAAAACAAATTCGCAAAAATAACAGGTAGTCAGTATTGTTATAGAGTCTGAAACCATGAAAATGTACACTTTTATAGTATTACTATTTTGTGATGATATGAGGCGTTTTTGAAGAGTGGTCTTCCTTTTAGTGGACTCATTCTACATTCCATCATGTCAGTTGCCATCCTCCTAATTTTGTGATGCTTAGGGAATGAGAGTAAAATGTCTTACCAGAGGACATAAGTGGTTTAAACAGGGAGGTAGTTTATACCTCCCTGGTTTAAAAGTGGAACATATTGTTGATCTAAAATGTGGAACATCTTTCTAAAAAGCGAGACACGGACTCATTGGAAATAAAATGCCATAATTACAGTACCACAATGCCTGTAGTGTTATGTAGGCCTATATCAAATGGCATAACAAATATGCTCATATAATAACCATAGAATCCAAAGCAAAAACATACTAAAATTGAATTACAAAATAATAATTTCAAACAAACCCATTAGCCATAAACCACAACTAATACCATACTGCTAAATGGAGCTGTCAAAATTGGATAAACATTGTTTAGCCTACCACTGATTGTAAAACCACTGGATCTGTGGTAAGATGTACTATCCCAAATTTTCAAATAACGTATTATGAGTTTCATTTTAATTATAAATATTGTAGTCTAAGTAGACGCGGTAATTACGGATTTGGCTGGACAGTAGGACACAACATTCAAAAGCGGGACAATCCAACCGAAAATGAAACAGTTACAATCTATTCTCAACAGTACATGGGCCTAGTCCCACACAAGTTTGTTTCCATACCATTATGTCATTTTAACAATATTCACATATTTATTTTCTTGGCTGTAGACAGCACAATGTAGGTCTAGTGACTAGGCCTGTTACCTACCGCATGACAGAAAGTAACATTTCCTAAAGGTCAACCCCCGTACATGGGTCAGATGAGGACAAATGCAATTTCTTCTATCCCCTGGGTACCCTATTGGTAGTGAGAATTATTCATTGTTTCACCTGTTCAAAATATTACTGTGGCACTCATTTTAAAGCATACTGTAATTATATAGGTGAACATATTCTGATTGTAACCCTTAGTCTGGTTGTAACCCTTAGAGTATCTAGTTGATGAATTTTTTTGTTCCCAAATGAAAAACGTGTCCCATAGGGGTCATTGGCTGAAATCTTGGTGGCCATCTTGGATTTTTCAGCGAAAATCATAAATTTCCATAACTTTTGAACTACACAACATACAGAGACAAATAAACCACTTTTTTAGAGTAAATGTCATATAAGGAATCGATTGAGATGGTTATTTTCATGATTAAAATAAGTTGAATACATGAAAATTCCAACAAATAGTAAGTGTTCGGAGGGTGCATCGGAGGGTCCCCGTTCCTACCAGACTAATATACTGTTTGGAAATTTACAAACAGTAGTAAAATTTAAATTTTTGACATTTGTGTTACAACACATGTCAAGTTAAGAAATTAATCTATGCTCACTCTAACCATTCACCAAGTCACCAATGGCTACTAGAATTCTCGTTTTGCTAAAATAAATAAAAAAACACTAAATGAAAACCCCCCCCCAAAAAACTCCATTTTACAGCCATTTTTATCGGTTTTTATTATTTTAAAAATATTCACTAAAGTATTTATAAAATTCATCATAAAATGAGGGTCCTCAAATACCAACATAACATTGTTGGAGGTGAGCAAGAACAGGTGCTGAGGCGTGAGACAGGTGCTGAGGCGTGAGACAGGTGCTGAGGCGTGAGACAGGTGCTGAGGCGTGAGACAGGTGCTGAGGCGTGAGA
>JAOTQE010107459.1:0-13455 GCA_025631205.1 Nesometra sesokonis
GGGGGAGGGGGAGGGGCACCCGAAATATATACAGTTGAAAATGAACAGCATTTCAAAAGAAAATATTTTGTTATTTTTATTATTTTTATTAAATGTCCTAAAATAAGTCTACATAACTTTAAAATATTACAAAATACAAAAATGAATACAACGTAAACAAAATATACCGTAAAACCTTGAATGAAAACCACAGGCTTCCTTTCTTTTTAAGACCTTTGTCTTACTGAATGGATGAATCCTACAAAGAACCAGCATAGGACAAAAAAAAAGCATTTCCTCCACACTATTCATGCAGCACACTCACCAAATTGTGATTGTGGTGTTCCACAGACTATCAACTACATCATTGTTGATTGCGAGGTCTAGAAGTCTCCAAGAGGCATCCCAGGATTGACTTGGACAAGGCAATGATCAGATGGCTAGAAAGACCTCTCGCTGGAGTGTGGGCTTACACGAACGAATGAGTAGGGTTACTTTTGAGATGGGTATTCTTTTGTAGACTGGCTTCAATTCAGAATTTTACAAATTTAAGAGGGGGGGGGGGCCAGATGTTACACATTCATATGCCTTTCTACACCTTCCTAAGGGTCGCGTCATGCCCTGTTGCTCGAAACAGGTGCTACAATGTGCTGTCCACAGCAGAGGATATATGGGCCAGTGCACCGGGATAACCCTCTACTCATCATGAAAGATGTACTAGGGTTCTTTATAGTGCACATGATCCATTTGTGTACACTGGACCTATAGTTTGAGTCCTTATCTGAGAGAACTTGTTCCACCACTAGAACCCATGCCGTTGATATTAAACATTGTTTTAGAATTGTTAGTTAGTATTAAAAAACAAGACTGCCGAAGATCATCAATATTCATGATATTATACAGTAATACTGAAGTGATTTTTATTTTTTCAAAAAAAAGTTCAAAAAAAAAATGTTTGCTGTTTTTGTATTTTGTGAATCTCTATTGAAGTACGGTACTACAGTATAGGCCTATTATCTCAAAAAGAAACTTTCAAAAGGAGCTTAATTTTTTGTTTAAACCCAATGGTCATGCTTTCAAGGTTTTATGGTATTTAATAAAAAAAAAACTGATAAGCAGTACTGGATTTATCTCATAAATTTCATCATATAAACAAATACTGTACATCAGATTTAAATAAATAGTAATAATTACATAGCAGCATGATGGAATAACGCTATAATTATTACTAACTTATATAAAAATACTGTACTACCAAATGTATGGGACAATTCAGTGGTTAATTACTTCACAAAGTCATATGTGAGGTCTCACCACAAAATGATTCTTATCATAGGAAAATAAAAAAATAGTTATTGGTACCTACTAATAGAGCATAATATAAACTGTAATCTAAACTCTAAATGACATTCATTGGATAAGTAGATCCAAAGGTATGAGCATTTGAATTTCTCATGTATGCAAACACGGATTTGAGAAAATCACCCATAAAGTATTCTAAAAATATTCAATCTTAAAAAATCTACCTGAAGGACACTTTCCTGCATAAAAACTGATTAAAAAGTACTGTACATTATAATAAAATGCTAATACCATAGTACTCAAAAATTTGACTTCAGATCTATTTTGGTTTTTTTTATCTAAATTTGATCTACAATGTGACTCATTTTGTGGTCAGACCTCACATATATACTTGCACCTGATCCGATGATCAATATTGATGATGGAATAATGCTATAATTATTACTTATTAACTTATCAACTTATATAAAAATACTGCACTACCAAATCTATGGGACATTTCAGTGGTTAATTACTTCATAAACTCAAATGCAGTATACTTTTACCTTATCCGATATTTTATGCAAGTTAATATTTAAAACTCATTTGCCAAAACATTTATAGTGCTTAAAACCATTTTTTATAATTTTCTATTAGTAGGGTACACATTGACAAAATATTATTTAAAACTTTGAATAGTAATATAAAAACCTTGAATATACTTCAGTTAAATTTTATTATTAATTAAAATCACCAACATTATATCCATGTAAAATTTTAACAAGTAATTGTGAGACCTAAAAAACCTTTGTGTTGCACCAATCTGAAGGACCCAAAATCTTAAACATGGATCAACATTTTTTCACAAACACCATATCTGCCAAACTTGTGGTTAAATATATAAAATAAATGAATACTATACTACTATATATATATAAATTTATAAAATATATTATCCAAAACAAACAAATTGTAAGAAACCTTTTATAGGCTATCCCAAAAGACTACAGAAATAGTAAACTCCAATTGCAGAAATTACTAGTACAGTGAAAGGACCTACAAAACAAAACAAACATATCCTACCAAACTAGATTTTAAGTA
This sequence comes from Nesometra sesokonis, assembly GCA_025631205.1. NCBI lineage: Eukaryota > Metazoa > Echinodermata > Crinoidea > Comatulida > Antedonidae > Nesometra > Nesometra sesokonis. Next base: position 2,362 of record JAOTQE010107459.1, read on the forward strand.
TTGTGTTTTGGTAACACAAAAAAATCTTTTTTAGGCCTACTATATTACAGGTCTGATTCAAACTTGCCAAAATTGAGTCAAATAATTTGTAAGGGCCCGTTTGGGTGAGAATCTAATAAAGAAACATAGGGTAAAAATTTGATTTTTATCCACGGTATGTCCGTTAGCGCAAAACTTATTATTATTATAGAATTATTAGAATTAAAAAAACACTGGATGACTAACAAAAAAACAGGGTTGGCATATGAGGCTGTTTCGGTGTAAATCCATGGGCGGCCTGGAATTAACACCCGTTCGGGTGAAACCGGGATTTTTTTTACTGGTAAATAACAGTGTAAAACATTGAAAAAAGCTTGCATGTACAGGCCCTAAGCCAAATTTGTTTTCCACACCAGATTAATGCATTTTCCATTAATAAACAATTTCAAATCAAATTATTCCCAAGTTGACTTTTTTTGTCACTGTCACTTTGGATTCAACTTTAGCAAGTTTGACTCTGTATAATGCCCATCATTACATATCTTAACAGTTAAATACATTATTTAGGTAATAAAGAAAAATATGCATGTGGATTCACAATACGCGCCACTTATCGGTTGCCGCGGACAGCCCAATTTCCAACTTCGAGGTAGACATTGTGGCGCAGTGCAGTCCAGCACTGGATTACCAAGAATTCCAAATATGGCAAAAGTGGAGGAAGAATTCAACGAAAAACTGTCTAAATACAAAGGAAATATACAAGATATGTTGTTTACTTGTGTCTTAGACGGTAAACACGAAAAGTCTATGCACAATATGCAGGCTAGGCAGCTTGAAGGTGGATAGGCCTACAAGCCGCAAGCTCAGCCCTTCGTCAATGTTGACCTTTTCCCATAAGTCATTGCAAATTTCAGCCTGTTCGCTGCAGCTGACATGTGGCACACATTATTGCAAAATCCACTGAATTCTGTCACATCTATACACACAATATACCCTATATTTATACTAAAAACAACTGTCATATTATATTTTCTATAATTACTGATAAATATTTGAAAAATTGAAGTAAAAGGCAGTTGTGTTATTATTTACAAATTACTTGAATTGTTATTTGTATATGAATAATTTCCAAATTACTTTAGTTGTTATTGGAAGTTAATAATATATGTGACATTTATATAGCGCTTATTGCCAAGGCCTCTAAGCGCTTCACAATTATTACTCCAGTCATTGGAACAAACACCTATGGAATACAATCCATTCCACAATGTTGGAGCTGTAATCAGCACATGGCATTTGTACCTCCCAGGTACCAATTTATACTCCAGGGTGGAGAGAGGCAACTTAGCTAAAGTGTCTTGCCTAAGAACACAAACAACCGACTAGACTGAGCCTCAAACTCTCGACCTCGTGATTGGGAGTTTGAAACGCAATCACTGCGTCAATTGCTCCCCAGAATAATTTATAAATTACTTTGTTATTTGAATTTGGAATTGGAATATTTGGAATACATATCAGTATATTATCATTTATGAATGTTTTATTTGTTATCATATAAGGTAAAATAAAATTAATAAATAACAAAAGATGGACGTCATAAAAAATTGGATATAGTAAAAATTCTCATAAAAGTGACCCAAGCTTTGAACTGTCCATTTAGTTCCACCTCACAGACAGTTTGGTTTAGAAAGAGATTAAAGTATAGTACTTCTATAAAAAACACAATTATTAAAAATTGTATGTTTTTATGAACAAAGACAAAATAGCACCAGGGTTACTCATTAAGCCAACAGCAATCATGTTCAATTTCAATAGAATCCCAATAAAAAATACAATTTAGCAAATGTTAAAATGAGAAGGAAATGGTTTTTTATATAAGTGAGTAACACAAGCCTTTTTATAAATAAATGTTTATTTATGAGTATATCCACTAAATAATAATATAAATATTTGAGATGGGAATGTAATTCTAACTACAAAAATCCTATTAGTAGTGATTCAAAGATATACATATATGAGCACTTATTTACTGTAACTGTACTGGGGTGGATGTCACAAACATTAACGAGGGGAATGTTTAGAAAAAAGGGCAATATAAATTGAAAGGGGGAATGGCAGAGGCAGATCCAGGATCCAGCAATAAGGGGGCAGCACTTTTTACAGATCTGGGTGGGTGTGATTCCTTGTTTCAAATTTGACAAGCAAAAAAGTGGTTATTTCACCATTTTGCATGTTCCGTTATTTATTTACCCATTTTGTGTTTTTCTGAAATGTTACTTTTGCGCATGGCCCACATGTACTGTATGTCTATTATTTATATTTGGGTTAACATTAACGCAACTATATTTTGCTGATAATGTGCTGGTTGCGGCCCCCTTCTCCTTAAATATGTCTATGCATGGTATAAGGTAACTCAAAGTTCACCTACTAAATGTAAGAAAGTATTAAAGTAAGAAAGTATATTCCAAGCAATGATATACACACCATCGTGTCAGGATTCAATATTTCAACATAAATTATGTCATCATCAGTTAAACAAATTGCACAGATCTAGAGAACAAACTAAAGCCCCTCTCTCACCGAGATAGGTGCATGTTGAGTATATCTTGAGTCAAACTTGCCAAAAATTACACAGAGTTTGGCCATAAAACTGTGTCTTCCTGAGATTGATACAAATAATTACAAAGAATCCTAAGCTAAGTAGGAGCAAAACATGAGCACATCAGGAACTACATAAGCCCAGCGCACACTTGAGGAAACTGCCTCCCTAGGTGAGAAAACTGCCTCGCTAGGCAATACACTTGCTTACTAAAATTGTATGCACACGTTAAGCCAAGTGCCTTGTGAGGCAGTTTTCTGATTAAAATTACTCAAGTTTGTATGGGCTTTATGAGTTCCTTGAGTCTACCCAGAGCTTTTCCTGGGCTATCATCAACCATTACGAGGGAGAAAATTAAGAGTATTAACAAATGTAAGGTGTTGTGACAAAATGTCGTGTTGTACATCAGGTGATTTTGAGATATCCACGAAAATCGGCATAAAGTCATAATTTATAAAAAAGAGATTTCTGTTTTGTTAAGTTTAATGCTTAAATTTTATAATTACAAACATCCCGTTTATGTTTAGTTACAATAAACATGTTTTGATGTACATTTTGTAAAGTTTTCAAAATCAATGGAAAAATAGTCAACAGTTGTTTATCTTTCTCCAAAGTGTGGTTTCAGACATGTATTATGAACTTCATTTAAAAACCAATTTAAATCTTACAAACTCTTCTATACATATATTTAAATAACTCAATTTTGGTTTTCTGTACAAAACGACTCATTTTGTGGTGACACCTTACAAATGATCTTAACCTGGATGACTTGCAGGTGTCCTTGATGTCTCATTGTTTTTGGCAGTATTCATTATTGATGTAAATTTTTTTGAACAGGTTGAAAATTGTAGATAACTCCTGAAGCTCAGGAAACACCCGAGATAAAAGGTCGGTTAGCTCGGGAATCTAATCTAGAAAACTAAAAAAAAATCGAGGAGCTTGGGATCCACTCTTAAAACTCAGCTTAGGAAGAACTCATATTTCTCCTACTACTACTCCGCGCACTTTGGATATTCCGAGCATTTCTCAGGCTTTTCCAGAGCTTCCATAGTTGATTCCCAAGCTTGCCGAGGCCATCAGGAGTTAGGAGATCGCCAACTCAGGAGATACCTGGGATACTCCTAATATTGGTGTGAGAGGGGCTTAACCTCAACCCAACCATGGTTGGGGCTGTGGTTATTTTGTGATATCATGAAACCCAGATGCTAGGGAAAGCTGAAAAAGGATCCACCACAGCTATATTATATATATATATATAGCCATTTCTGTTTGTATGTATGTAGTATATTGTGATAATTTTTCATAGCTTATTTGAAGGATCTAAACTTCCTTCATAATGTTACCACCCTGAGGTGGTTGTCCAGAATATTGTGGTGGCTGTTCACCGGTATACATGGGCTGACCTGGAGTTTGCATCGGTTGACCAGGAGTTACCATCGGCTGACCAGCAGGGTACATCGGTTGACCAGCTGTTGGATATGGTTGTGGTTGACCAGCAGCATACTGTACCTGAGGTTGATGAATGTACATTTGGCCTGGTTGAGTCACAATATGTGTTTGAGGAGGATAGACTGAAATTTAAAAACAATAAATGGTTCAATAAAATTAAAATTTTCAAAAAGCTATACCATTATATATTTAGGTCTTAAAAGAAGGTACATGTAGCAGAGGCAAGTCGAAGGAGGCATAAGTCAAACATTGTAAATGTTATAGAATTCAGTACACTCTTTGGAAAAGAGCTCCCATACGTGTACTAACCAATCACCTCCTAGTACCATAGCCAGGATTGTTGGAAGGGAATTTGGATGGATCCAGAAATTTTGGAGATATAGAGGGGTATAGATTACCATGTGCTATCCACACCATCATTGGGTGCTGAAGTGCAAAAATGTTAAAATATTGCACCTCTAGAGGCTCGAAACAGCACTCTTAGGGTTACATTTCTAAATTTGTTCCGAGTACAAATTACAAAAATGATAGGATATTGCATCTCTAGATGCTCAAAAATGACACTTTTTTTTACATTCAAATAGCTTTTCAAAGGGTCTCAATTTCATGAAATTGATGCATGATGATTTCATCATTATGAAGTAAACAAAACGAATCTATCACAATTGTGCTGAGATGTGGAAGCTCTAAAATAAGACACTGCTAACAATTTGAAAAGCTTTCAAACTGTTGCATTGAATGTACTTGAGGCTTCACTATAATACTATAAAATAAAAAACTATAACATGACTTGGGAAAAACCCACTATACCTCAACCTCATCATGGTTCGGGCTGATATGTGGAAATTTAGAATCAAGAGCAGTCAAAAATTATAAAAATGTTGCATAAAACTGGGTTTGGTATTGGTAGGGTGGAAGTTTTTTTCAAGACAGGGTTTGCACAAACCCAAGGACCGTCCCTTGCTTTGGGTCTGCCACCAAAGATCCAACTGAAAGCCTTTGGACTAATGGATTATCTTTGATGTATCACAATAATATATTAATACAAATAATAATGTATAACTATACCTGGCCCCACAGACTGGACATATCCACCTTGAAGTACCACTGGTTGACCAGTTTGATACATAACCTATAAGTAAAAAAAATACAACTGTCAACTAATATTTTATTATATTAGTGTAACTTAAGATTGTAAAATTTTCAAACAAAGTGAAAAAAGGCAGGTTTGAGGGCTTAAAAAATGCATTTCTTACTTTTCAGGATAACTGTGTACTAATGTTTTTTGTCAAAATGTCAGGAAATGTTTTTAGAAAATTTAGAAAAGTTAGAAAATAAAAAAAAAAACGCTGATTTTTAAGATTTTGGGTTAGGCTTGTGAAAAACAATTTTTAGGATTTTTGACGTTCAACTGTGACATGTAAATCCCAACCTTATGTACAACATGCTGTGTACATTTTAAATAAAACATAAAAGGGAAAGATTAGGAGGAGAGAAAGAACCTGCTATATTAGCAAGAAAAGAACAAAATGAAAGAAAAGAAATGAAGTGAAAAACAATTTTCAGTTTACAGTTATAAATTGTATTATATTATACAAATTAACAACATATTTCTGTGTCCAGACCCACTACAAGTAATGTTTAAAACTTTCAGCAAATTACAAGGTATTAACATTTTTACAAAGTACAAAATCTATGATAAATAATCAGATTATTTAAGCTGTGACATACAGTACTGTTCAGGAAACCTTGTACATTCACACGCGTGCATCGCGGGTGTCATTCACCAGTCCCACGCGTGTAATTACCTAATGAATAGCTAATGAGTAAGCTACCTTTGTACACCCAAGCATCACTGCATTGAGTAAAAATACACTCAGGCTGTACAGCGAACTTTCAAATGGGTTTGTTTTGCTAGAAAGCAGTAGGCAATAGTCATTCACTACAGAACAATGCAACTGGGAATAATCATACTTTTGATGGGTGGGTCAGTATTGACATTGTCAGACTCATAGTTGCTGTATGTTATGAGTTTTAATTTACAAAATAAAATTTTTGTATTGACTAGTTGATTGTTTTGTGTCTTATTTCGATTACTTTCCTTATTTTTTACTGTGTTGCCTCATTTATTTAAAGTTTTTTACCCATTGATGAATTTTCATAAGCATGTGAAAACTCACACGCTCCCAAAGTAACAGGCCCTGGATTGGGAATTTTGTTATCGCCCAGTTCCTGGAATAGAGCCAAGTTTTGATGTACAGCGGGAAATTTTCTTGGTATAAAGGTCATGGTAAGATAAAATACGCACTGTATCAGAGTAATTATCATATCGACCGATTACAGTCGTAGCGGTCGGTGGTTAACATTTTTAATGTTTTTGGCTGTGTTTTGCCTCATTAATTTAATGTTTTTTCAATTTCTTTCTCAATGGTTTTTGGGTGTATTTCATGATTTTTGGGTTCATATCACTCCGCTAACTGAAAATTGTAAACAAACAACGATGCTTCGCAAAGGAAGAATGCAATAGAAATTAGTTATTCTAATTATCTTCAATGCTTAAAAATAACAACAAAAACAAGTATCTTTAAAATATCAGTCCTCTAATTAATTTATTCTCGCCGAGAACCATAGTTATATTCCGCACTTTTTCTTAGCGTAGTACTGGGCGATTCATCAGCCAAACATTGCACAATCCAGGAAGGTATAAAATACCTCCCTGCACAATCTTTCCTAGCCTGCTCAAAAACCATGTGCGATCCACTGCAGGCGATCAGGGAACTGTCCCCTGAGGCGACAGTAATATGTACGTTGGGTTCGTATCACTCCACTAACACAATATTGTAAACAAACAACGAAGATTCGCAACGGAAAAATGCAATAAAAATAAGTTATTTTAATTATCTTCAATGCTTATAATAACAACAAAAACAAGTATTTTTAAAATACTTGTTTTTGTTTTTATTTAATATGTACTGGAATGTTCAAGACCATGGCATATAAGTAAAGTAAAATCCTGTTTGATCACCAATATTAGGCTAATTTTATTACATAACACTGTTAATATATAGAAGTACTTGTAGAACGTAGGCCTCCGCCAAGCAACCAACATTCTCACAAGTGCAGCTTTATCCATTTACAATTTCTGTACACAGTCCTTTTTTTGCAGATTTCAGATTGGAAGGCAGAACCACCAAGATACAGTGCCGATTTGTTCTCGTACAATATAACCACAAAAACATCATGGTATTATCCCTTTGGACAATTAAATTCTGTTAAAGGTGGATTCAAACTCGAGAACTTTAGATTGGAAGGAAAGCGTGTTTACCACCAAAGTATGTACAGTGGCGATTCACAATAAATATTAACCATTCTACCATTATCTCACCAATTATTTCCTTCCATGAAACATTAGTGCAGCATGGAGCTGCACTAAACTTTGTATTCTGGACACCGCATGTTTTTTGGAGGCCTTCCACAGTCGCATGCAACCACGGATCTTCACCAAAATTTAGTCAATTGTTTCTTGGGACATTTTCAAACTTCCCTGAAAGTTTCGTCAGAATCTGTCAATTACTTTTTAAGTTATGCTGCAAAGACAAGCACACACACACAAACCCACCAACACGACTGAAAATATAACCACGCCAACTTTGTTGGCAGAGGTAATAAAATGCAGCACTTACCCCCATTGTCTGCTGAGGTCGAGGAGGACAGCAAATTTCAGCAGACAGAACACACACGGCAGCAATTGCAAATCCAAGCTCAAAAATGCCAAGCACAATCAACACAGCATCAATAGCAATTTCTGCATCCTGAAAAATAAAATATTATGAATACAAAATCATAGCATTCTTTCAGTAGGCATACTGAGTAATAATTTTCTAATGGTAGCTTTGGTATTTGCATGATTTTGTTGTCAAGTCAATAAAGAATTTTCCTCAATCTCTCAGATTCTTTTCAATTTTAAAATTTGGGTTCCACCACATACTGTATAACCACAAATCCAAAAATGAAGACAAGAAATTATTTTTACAATCAAGTACCGCACCAAACTTTTTTCTATAAATCTATTAAAAAAAACTTGAGATCTCATGTGTACCACTTTTCCTTACCCATTTGGCCAAGTAGAATTACCAGTTAAGCGTACTGTAGTGGCATAATGCATTTGTCAATTGTATTCCAGGCCCCTGGGTAGCCGGGGATGGTCGGGACTTGCATCAAGTTGCATTATTTCAATGTTGCAACACCCGGCTAATTCCCGGCTAAGTCCTGGACAGGGCGGGCAATAATAATGTGGAAATCCCCGGCGAAGTCCCCAACCAGCCGGGCAATTCTTGCTTGGCAGTCCCCGGCCATGTGTGTGTTAAAAAATCTCAATGAACAAAATAAACGACCTACCCAGGCACAATTAGGTAATCCCCGGTACATGCCCGGCCCACTCGGGCATATTTAGAATATGCGCCCTCTATAGTTTTTATGAAATATTTATGTTTTTTCCTGATTTTACTGAAAAAGTGTATTTGTGCCTATTTCGTTATAAAATGACGAAAATCGTTCAAACTTTTGATATTTTTATCCATAGTATGTGTCTGCATTATAATCCAGTGTAAAAAATGTATCCAATAAACATTTCTTTGAGAAAAAGTTTTTCACAGATTTTATGAAAATTGAATAAAATTGAATGCCATGACATTATGTGACGTCATCGTTATGCAAATTACCAATTTTTTCCCCTCCCACAATGGACCAACACCTTGCCTACCCTAACACACAAAAATAATGTTGAAAAAATATTGTTTAGTATTTTTTTGAAATATATTTAAAATATAACCTACTTTCCATACAAATATGTCACACACAGGTGGGATTAATGCCCAGCAGTGAAGGGGTTAAGGAATGGCCAGATTGCTATGAATTGAATGTTAAAAGATGCCAAAATAAGTAAATCTTAGGATGACATCAGTATCGACGGAATTGATCATACCTAACTGCACTTATACTGTAGCTATTTATAATATCCCTATCCCAAAAGCATGACATTTTCATATCTTTTCAACATTATATGACCTTTGACCATACACGACCTAATAAATGATCCGATGACTATAAACTTCAAATTAAAACATGGCAAATTAAGAAATACTTTATGATGATACAATCAAAAAGAATTGATGACTCAAAACTGTACTTATCGTTATTTATAATACCCTCATTTTCATATTTTCCAACTTTAAATGACCTTTGACCATTTATGACGTAATAAATGGGTTGATTGTTATAAACTGTGTTAAAACGTGGCAAATCAAGTATTTCTTAGGATGATACAAAGATCAAAGGAATTGATCACACATAACTGCACTTCTTCAATCGTGGTCTCTTAATAATGGATTAATCTTTTCCCCTTCCAAATGTTTTCATATGTCCATCTACTTTGGTAAACAGTTTCCTTTTTCTTCAAGTAAGAAAGTATAATGCATACTCCAAGCAATGAGATACACACCATCGTGACAAGATTCAATATTTCGACATAAATTATGTCATCATCAGGAATGGATTCCTTTTTCTTATTCCTGTTTCGATTTATGGTACTCTTATTCCCTCTGTAGAACACATCTAATACCTCGGCATTCTTATTTCCAACGATCTAAAATGGCACACCCAAATTATTTCCTTACAAGTCAGCCCTTAAAAAGGTATCGAATCTAAAATTTCTTAAGCACTCTCTTAGTCTTGAATGTTTAGTCCAACATTACAAATCTTACATCCAGCCCACTCCTGAACATTCTTGTTCTATTTCTGGTCTTCTGCCTAAATGCGAAATTTATAATGCCAAAATACTTGACTCTCTGCCTCGTCTTCTTATTATCACGTGATTTTCACTCGTTTAAGATCATTATGAATCTATACAAAAATTATTTTTGCTCTCCACTATTTCCAAAATTGCCCGTACCATTGACCACCCTTTGCACTTTAGTCTCCCCTAACATCGCGCCTGTTCTTCTGTCCTTCGTGGCCATTGCAGTTTGACCTTTCTTCCTATCCCTGTTCGCACTACCCGTTTTAAATCCTCCTTCAACTATCTTATGACCCTTGACCCTTCTGAAATTTTCCTTAAAGACATAAAACTTGCTCTCTTTTAACACTCCCACCCCGCCTTCACATTTACAATTACACTGAATATATTTATTGTTATGTACAATTACACTGTATATATTTATTGTATTGCCTTGTGTACTTTTGTAATTTTAAGCGGATAATAGCCCATAGCTGGCTTTAGTAGCAATAAAAATCTTGAATCTTGAATCTTATAGCTATTTATAATACCCCTACCTCAAAAGCATGACATTTTCATATTTTTCCAACTTTAAATTACCTTTGAACATTTGTAATCTAATAAATGGGTTGATTGTTATAAACTTCATGTTAAAACATTGCAAATTAAGTATTCCTTAGGATGGTATCAAGATCAAAGGAATTGATCACACAAAACTGGACATATGGCTATTTATAATACATACCCCTACCTACAGTAGTCTTGGTTCAAGACGGTGATTCGGTTTAATTCATGAAAGACGATTAAAAGGCAACTATTGCGTTCCATAGCGGGTGGATCGCATACCTTTCTGATGTTTAGATCACGACAAACCTCACACCACTATAACTTCATCATCCACTGGTGGCGCATTTCATTAACACTTAATGGAGCAAGTCTAACCCCTACCCAAAAAACTTGATACTTTCGTATTGTTTTAAACCTGTACCCCAAAAACCTCATTATTTTTTCAACATTATGTGACTTTTGACCATCTGTAACCTGATGAATGGCCGATTGTTATGGAGTTAATGTTAGGAAAATGTAAATTAATTAATTCTTAGGATGTTAATTATATCAAAGGAAAATTATAATACCCTTACCCAAAAACATCTAAAGAGTTTTACTTTTTCAACAAAAAATTACCTTTCACCTTTTACGGCGTAATACATGCTCGAGTAAAACAATCCCTAGCAATTTAATTAAACACACTAGATTTTTGTTAGTCACATCATTTTCTAAACTATACTCTATT
>JAOTQE010107470.1:0-10011 GCA_025631205.1 Nesometra sesokonis
TATATATATTTAAATTCAGAGTTAAATTAAAATGATTAATTTACCAACTTTTTTTTTATGAATAAGTTAGGTTGTCATAGTTTAATATTTGCATTCTATTTCAGAGAAAGATAAGTTACGATTATATTAAATATTATACCCATGACCTCTGTTCAAAATACGAATGATATTTAATAGTTTTTGTAATGCCATGTACAAAATAAATCAGCAAGTAGTAAAGTTCAGTACGTAATAGCACACAATAAGACGTTCAAAAAGAAAACTAATAATTGTAGTCCTACCCTTCCTTTAAAATTCATCTGGTGGTAAGTACAATGAAATATCATGAAATTACCGATTGGCTTCATTATTAAGAAAAAATAAATATGTAACAAAATATAAGTCATTAGGTTTTAAATATCAGTAATATTTACAGTTAATTAAAATTCAGAGAACCACTGATAACAACAATAGAAAAATGTATGAAAATAAATAAATTCGATTTATTTTTTAAGGATTACTTAGATATTTTATGTGATCCCACAACAACACACGCACGCGTTTGACTCATAAATAAATAATAAATAGCGATAAATATTAAATAAGTTTTAAATCTTTGGTATTCAGCTGATATTATTTTAAATAAATGTTCTTTAAACTTCAACCTGATGCTAGTTTTTGATTGCAATTTTCTGTAGCAATAGTACTATCAAGCCGGTAGGAGTTTAACCCTGTAAACGTGATAATCTGTTGATGTCGCTTGATAGAACTGGAGTATAATGCGCAAGCTCTCGTAAAACAATAAGATCTCGTCTGTTGATTTCCTCATCATCAGCATTCGGACTAAATATCAGAGCAGACGACACTGGAGTTTGATTGACACCAACTAAGTTTTTTACACTCATCTGAAAAATATTGAAATAATAATTACTATTATTAGTTGGTTAAAGACACATGGTGTACCGTAAATGCCCGCTGCAAATGAGCAATAGCAGAATCATTAGACTGCGTGCTACGGATACAGGCTAGTGATACCGTGGTTTCTATTACAGAACGAAAACAACTTGTGATTTTGAAACGTGATCTAGACTTACGGAGCATCCAGTACATTTCATCTCAGACTTGGGTAAAAATGTATACATCGTATTGACACACATACTCGTGTGAGTAAGCTGTATTATGGAATTAGATTACATGATGTATAATATTATAAATGAGATTTATTGTAGCTTACTGTAATGTGCAATTAATAATAAATTCATAATATAAATTAATGTATTGTAATATAAACATAACATAACGATATAGATGTGATATATGCTTAAACAGGATTAGGAACTATCCGATGTAAAGCAGACCAATGATCAAGAGATTGCCATTAACGTAGATTAAATAAATATAGGCCTACGTAATATTGCAATTGGATTTATTGCACCGTGCAAGCATGCTAGAAAGATGTTTAGCAAATGGCATGTAAAGTGACATATATGGTATGACCCCTTGACCAATAAAATAATTAATTTAAGTAGCCCTATAGTAATAAATACATTGCCAAATAACTTCAACATTGATCGCTTTAAATCTTCATTTAAAAACAAAAAGCTGGCGTCTGCATAATACCAATACGCATCCCGAGTGTTAGGGGTAAGTAAAAAATATTCGAAATAGCCGTATATTTAGGGGAAGCGGAACCAGTATGGCAGGTCGGCGCTCGCCGTATCAATCTTTTAGTGGTATTGTGTTAAACTATTTTGCTAATATTTTTTTACTGTAAAAGAGTACCACTTCCGAGCAAATTTTCAAACTCCTGCCGTACAAATCCTTCCGCTGACCTTGACAAGTCCAGGTAAACAGTACCTAAACAACCTGGCGCGGATCCAAGCCCCCTTCCTCACCATCAACCAATGCGTAATTAAGGGAATAGGTCTAAATTAAATGAGTTTAGTTCATACTTTTAAAATAGACAGTAGTTATTAGAACTATCTGTAAACAAAGTAGAACCTAAACCAAATGAAAAATGTGGTGTTTCATAAGAACAAATTAGATCCTCATTTATTTTTCCGTTACGTAAACGATATGCCAATAAATGTAATTTGTAAGTTAGCCCTGTACAACGACGATAGTGTTTTAGCTTCTGATAGACTTTGGATTGGATTGCATTAGCTTGATGTGATACAACAAGGGTAGCCCATTAAGTCCAAAGACTTGTTTTTAAATGGTTCCTTCTGGGTGGTGTTTGGGCAGTACACCGGGAGATAATCCCTCTTTTCCGAAGGGTTATTGCTTTCTGTTGTACGCATGAATAATAACTTTTTAAAACTCTCATTTACTGTACTTAAAGTACGCCCTCTATTAACACCAAACTACTGGGACTTTTTAGACTGACTGTGATTACATAATGCGATGCGTTTTTTTTCTTTTTTGTATATTTATTTTTATTTACATGAATTAACCAAAAAATTACCGTATTAGAACAAATGTACCACCGAAAGGAACACAATTTGTCTATCAACTATGAAAATTTAGCGCCGTGTCCGTAGGTAGGCCTACCATGTATCTTTCGTTTTACACCGTTTATTACGGTATTTTATTCATGGATTTTGTACATACAGACATGATATAACGGTCAATATTTTACATAATATTTTGCCACTCGGTGTTCAATTCCACAACGAATGATAATCATTCAGCATTCTGCGACCTTCTGTAATAACTTTAAAGTCGGATATTGCTTAATCGGAAATACCATGGGTGGGAACCCTCATTGACAAACAAAATTCCGTCAATATGACGACAGATCCGCATTCCGTTAATTTACCTAGGAAACGTTACACGAATTATCAAAACTTTACTAATCCGACTCAAATGTAGCTATTCAGTAATGTGCATTGAGTCGCTATTATTCACATAAAAAAAATTATTTTATCATCTTTTTTGTTTTATGAAACTTTGCAACACAAGGGACAATTTTATAATCATGTTTCCATTATATAATCGATTGAACAAAAACGTTACAAAACATCAATTACTGTACTAGAAATATAGGCTAATTATATTCATAAGGTATGTAATGAGCATGGGGGAAGCGATACATTACGGCTAGCCCACGTACAAGTAACCTAACCTTATTAAACAGTGTAACAATAATATTTACATTTATGGAAATGTTAGAATTATTGTTTTATAAACTAACAGTTAATTAATCTAGTATATTCTCTATTCTCCAGCGTATGATCTCGCCGGTAGTGCGGAACAACCTAAAATCAGATAACTACGCTAAATGCGATTACCAAGACTGCGTTCTACTTCCTCTAACCGAGCGTGTGGGTGGTATCATGGCGTTGTTAGACAGTGTTTGTGATGTCACCATTAATTGTAACTAATTCTGTCGAAGGTTCTTTTCACAGCGACCCGTGCTTAAATTTACACCGACTATTAGAATCGGCTTAAATTCTATTGCACAATAGCTGAGTCATAATAATAACATTTTTATTGTTTTGATTTAATACGGATGACCTCTTCCGATCATGATTGATTTAGACCTGTAGTAACTCGTTTTATGGAAATCTATTTCAAGCAGTATTAGTAGAGTGGTGAAACGGAAATGCTTTTACTATTTTTCAGGCTACCTACTTTTGTTTTTTATTTGCCGTTTTATTTGAAATTGCATTTACTTTTAAATTTAACGTAGGGTATGATGGAAGTGAACGTCAGATATTGGGTAGGCCTATACGAGCTATTTGTGTTGAGATAAAAAGGTTCATGGCGAACTCGATTGAAATAATAATTAATATAGGCCTAGGCCTTAATATATTTAGGCCTATATTAAATCGAAGTGAATTATTGTTTACAACATTTATTTAGGTCTATGTATGTCATAAATACGTGTGTCTATATGTTATTAAGTTTATCCGGAATTGCATGATAGGTGGTCAGTTATAATAATGAATTTTGATATTGTTTTTGACGTCGTTTAGTAATCGGGATAAGGATCTGGATCTTAAAGACAATCCGTATTTACTGCAATATTTTCATTTTGGACGATTTAATCAAATACCACTTAAGATATTTCTATAATTAAACCATGATACATCTAATACCTGGAGATTAAGCACGGATCTTTAGTCCATTAATTTCAAATCTTCTTCTTACTATAAATATAAGGAACTGGAGTAAATCCCGGCTTTACGACGACAGTGTGTTGACTAGCCAGCGCCGTCGAATGAATCGGACTTGTGTGACAAGCATATTCGGTACTAATAGTAATTATTTTTTGCTTTACGGTAAAGTCAGTTCCGTGCTTGATTAATATCTCATAACACTTGAAACAGACTTACATATTTTCTTTCCTTGTTTTGTGCCTAGAATTTCAGCAAATGAAATGTGCTTATGCCCATTGTGTACTGTTCATATTTAATTAGAAATATATCGGTATGGTGATGTACTTACTATATGTTGCAATCCTGCTATTAAGGTGTTTACTCGTGTTCTAATTGATCTAAATCTCGTTCTGAAGCTGTTAGAACCTGAATAATTTTGTTCATCTGCCTCCATATATCGTAGTGCACGATCAAATATTATTAGATTAGAAACATGAGTGTGAAGTATATCTGCTTCCTGAGGATAAAAAAAAAATTATGTCAAAATACGAAACATGATAAATTAAAACATTGTGATATTATTAGATGTTGAAATGGGATATGCATATGTCGTAATAGTTTATAGGCCACCGTTTTCGGTTAGAGGTTCAAGACACGTGTTAATGCAAATTTATAAATTACTGGCAAGTATCATCCATTACCATATTATCATTAAGGTAACTTCATTGCTCCATCATCATCATCATCATCATCATCATCGTCGTCGTCGTCATCGTCGTCGTCATCGTCATCATCATCAGCATCATCATCATCATCATCATCAATATCCTCATCATCATCATCATCATCATCATCATTATGATATGCATATGTCGTAATAGTTTATAGGCCACCGTTTTCGGTTAGTGGTTCAAGACACGTGTTAATGCAAATTTATAAATTATTGGCAAGTAGCTCCATTACCATATCATTAAGGTAACTTCATTGCTCCATCATCATCATCATCATCATCACCATCGTCGTCATCATCATCATCATCATCATCATCATCAACATCATCATTATCATCATCATCATCATCATCATCAATATCCTCATCATCATCATCATCATCATCATCATCATCATTATGATATGCATATGTCGTAATAGTTTATAGGCCACCGTTTTCGGTTAGTGGTTCAAGACACGTGTTAATGCAAATTTATAAATTATTGGCAAGTAGCTCCATTACCATATCATTAAGGTAACTTTATTGCTCCATCATCATCATCATCATCATCATCACCATCGTCGTCATCATCATCATCATCAACATCATCATTATCATCATCATCATCATCATCATTATCATCATCATCATCATCATTATCATTATTATTATTATTAATATGATTATTATTATTATTATTGTTATTGTTGTTGTTATTTATTATTATTATTATTATTATTACTATTATTATTATCATCATCATCATTATTATTGTTAATATTATTATTATTATTATTATTATTATTGGTAATAATTAATAATTACGAGAACTTATAGAAGGACGTAGATTTACTAGTATGTGTGGGGTAGGCCTAATGATAATTGTGATTTTTAATTGTCTATTAGGACTATGAGAATAAATGTACTACTAGGATCATGGAGGTATGAATGAAATTTCCTGCATGATCTCAGATCTGAATGCAAAGTACTGTATAAATTAAAAATACAATTCTACAGTGGTAAATATCACTGTGAAATCGGTACAGGTTTTGATTATTGATTAGGGCCAAATATTGAAGTGAATCCCTGCCAGAATGAGTCTGAATAGCCTTTGTAGTAAAAGGGAATTACAAATTGTAATTAATAAAAGCCTTAAATAATATTATCAAACAAAAAATATGTATTGTGTCAAAACTAAAACCAGACAGATAATACAATATAAAATTGACGTAAAGATGCGCCAAGTGAATCTTAACATAAGGGAAATGATATCAATGTGAGCATGTTCATTGTCTCAGCAATAAATGTGAAATCATTTTAGTATTGTTGTTATAATACCCGTAGGATTTGTCAGATATATGAGTAATTATAAGATTAAAGCGAGATTGGTATTAGTTATAAGACTACGGTATTGAATTTAAGTAGATTTACTTACACTTGCTGATTGCCTCTGTGCGTATGTCCAACTTAAATGATTCGGAAGCCCTGTTAAATACCAATTAGAACTCATTGTATGGCCTACCCGTAATGCTTCCTGTAAACAAATAAAGTACATTAAAACATTATAGAACCATGGAGGTAATAGAAATACCTATTATACTTGCTTTATTTTCTACTGTAATGTTTTATTTTGAACTGTTGAAAAAAAGTTATCACAATGACAATTATTGAGGTAAGTTGATGCAAAATTTAAATATGATACATTTTGTATAGAACAGTAATCTAATGGAAAAGTCTACGATGTTGGAGTAAAGATTCATACAAATTAATGCCTATTACGGCGTGTCTGCTAAAATAACAAGAAACGTGTTTTTAAATGTTGACAATCCGGACAGCTTAACCTTAACTAACCGATGCGCTTGCGACCTATCAGGAGAACCACGGGAGAGTCCAGACTGTCTGAGAGCGTAAGCATAAGCGTGGTTGTGACACATTTTTTTATTTTTTATTTTTTTTATAAACCCTTACGAGTCAAAACATTGATGAAGGTAAGACACAAAATGATGTTTTCCTTTGTGGTTGTGGTAATGCATCGTGTATCTATCTTCCTCATGCTAATGTCCATTCTTGCCTTACGAAAAGGGGACATGGTAATAATGATGATCATAGAGGCAATCTAGCTTCATTTTAATATAATATTCATGTGTCTTAGATAATGTTATTATGCGGAAAGTTGAACGAACGACTGAAAGTGCTGCAGCGATTCTTAACTATTGTTATTATTTGAAATTGTACAAGCAGGGAGAAATGTACGTTCAAACTGTAAATCGATTCCTATCATACTTTTTGGCTTTATTAAAATGTACGGTAACTGTTTGTACACCAGAAAAATATCAATGTAAAGATTCAGTGGTTTCCAGTCTTTATGGATTTTTTTCTTGAAAAGGCAATGTATAATATTTGTGAATTAAGCTCATTGTAAATAAAAGTTAACATAAGCCGGTTAAAATTTAATAAAACAAATTAAATTAATATTCCAATATGCATATCAGTATGGTTACCATTATATAGGCCTACTATCAGAGTAAACCAATATCAACAGGTGTACCGTGTATTTACAAAATTCTTCATTTAGCAGTGAAGGTTTACCCATAGGCCTAAACTGTGACTATTATCACCATTAGGCCTATTAATTATTGTGTGAATAAATGTAGGTTTACATCTACAAATTATTCATTAAATTAGGCCAAAGTTTAGATTACAATTTAATAGAGTAATTGGGTAGGGTATTTTTACACTCGTGTGATTATCTGATTCGGTCACATGCGACTCTATCAGCCAGCTCATGTTATGGTGTTTCAGATAGTTTTTTTGTATTATTTAAGCATGTTATTAAATTCGAAATATAGACCTAGCATAATGGTACAGGTTAGGGATAGACAGTTTTTTGAATGTTTTTATTTGCTTATAAATCGACATAATGTTATATATAACGTAGTTGAACCTGCGACAGGTGCTAGTGTTAGACAAGCAATTTACAAGGTACTTCTCAACTCTCAACGTACAATTCGAACAGGTTTAAACTTATGAATTTCACATACAATTCGAACACATAAAACTTACGAATTGGCTATATGTCGAAAATGTATCTCTGAACATATGCATCGTCTCATCCCGCATTGCCGTGTATAGATGTGATACTGTTAATATTGGAGCTGAATCTACCAATATTATTAATATACTGATCAATGTCATAACTATGATTAGAAAAGAAGATAGAAAGATAAAAAGTAAATGTGCAATAATAAAAAAATGCAAACAAATTAACTGAATGTAAGAAATAGGCTAAGTTAAGTAAGTGAATGTCATGTATCACAGCATGCATTATTAAATTTGGTCTGCAAGATTAAGAGATCAGCCAGGTATTTTAAAAGTAAGCAGGCTTTTTGCAGAAGTTAGGAAAACACGACATAATATAAAAAGGTAAACAAATTGTTTAGGCCTTATTAATACTTACTAAGGAAACTGCCAATACTACTTTGTAGCTGAGCCATGTCAGTAATTTGAAGTGTTTCCGGCTAAATCCAATATCCCTGGTCTTTGATTATTATGTATTTCGCAAAAAAATGATATCCGTTAAAAGAAGTTACTCTACGCGTGTATAGAGGCTGTATGGTTACCTATTCAAGATCTACGGTTGTTGCACTTCATTTATACCTCGTCTGCAGTCATTTAAGTGATCTCTGAGATATGATTGGTCAGTCCGTTTTATACGTCACCCCTTAGTCTTATGGAAACTTCAACCACAGTGATCATAATGTATGATTGATTAAAGAAATAGATCATAATTACAGTTAACATGCATTTAATTAGAAACCGTTTCAAAGACAAAAAGGTTGTCCTCTTGAGATAAAAATAGGTATTTTTATAATTTCCCACAAAGGTCAACAGTATACATGTTTTCCAAATAAAACTTGCCAACTTTTATTTGTGGTCCACTAGACATCCCATGGCCCACTAACCAATCGTTGGATGGGTTATTGTAATTAAGTAGCACAAAATAATACAATAGATGAACGGTTCACATGAAGTGCCTAATGTTTGCGTTACAGTATTTAAAAAGACCGATTTTAGATAGGCCTAACTTACTGTCATTTATTGAAGAATTTTGTAGCATATTAAACATTGGCATCTCATGTTTTTTTTTTTCATAACTCAAGGCATATTGTTTATAGGCATAATTAATATTAGTTTCAACAAATTTAAGAAAAAAAAAAAGAAATTGCACGCACTAGGCCTATAGACTATCTTGCGTTTTCGATTAAATCACCAAGTATTGATTGCACAAACACGCACGATTATTCCTAAATTTCTTACGGGCCTATGCCTACATCTAATGATACTACCGAAAAGATTAAAGCTCCGTTCCTCAAATTTTTTTTTTTATATTATCATGAGAATACTTGAATGGGAAAGGGATGTCAAGGTGTGGATCCCGGGCCCGGAATTACTTTTCTTGATGTTCTCTGGTGCACTCAGTAGACACAGTGTCCAAATGTTAAAAAAATAATAACATCTTAGTATTCAAAACAATAGGACTAATGTATAAGATTTTTTTTTAATTAATAGGGAAGATTGTAGGCTTCCTATGTGAGAAAGGCTTTAAATGCGTTAGCTTCCTGTCGAACGAGACACGGATGCTTCAGTTTACTTCTACGAAAATCAGGGTCGGTCTCTTTAACAGTTTTCATATTCCCTGATTTTTGTGGATAAAAACAAAATAATCCAGGAAATTGTAGGAAATACATAAAATTTATCCAAAATTGTAAGAAACGTTTCAAGTGATTCAAAAATTGATAGAACCGTGTTATTGTAAATAAGCAAAAGGCAAATAAGAAAAACAAAGATATTCTAGACGACCGAACCCATTTTTCAAAAATTGTGTGCTTGGGCAACATAAATACTTTTTAAAGCCTAATGGTAATTTGTTTTGTTTTTCGTTTTTAATAAGGCCTATGATGTCGACTTAAGAAATATTATAGCAAAAAAGCATATAAGCAAAAAAGTGTAATAGGCTTGACCCTTTAATTTTAAAATTATTAGCATAAAATATGCATTACAAAAGTGTTGGTAAAAAATGCAAACATACAGTACATAAGCCCAGTGGGTTCGCGGCTCATACTACAATGTTCGCGGCTCATACTACAATGTTCGCGGCTCATACTACAATGTTCGCGGCTCATACTACAATGTTCGCGGCTCATACTACAATGTTCGCGG
>JAOTQE010107481.1:0-13453 GCA_025631205.1 Nesometra sesokonis
CTGAAAATGTGCGGGAATTTCAAAATTAATCCGGATTCCCAGTGATGGTTTCCCTTGAGAATTCTGATTTTGTAAGGGTTAACAGTGTTTTTTATAATCTTATGTAACATACCTGTCTGGTGCCTTTTCTTTTGCAACATCTACCTCCTTTGGTCCAAGCAATTCCCTCCAGCCTTGAATGGCTTCTTCTTTGGCTAAACCTAATGCGAGAACTGGGCCACTACAAAATAGTACATAATAATAGTATAATGATTTTAAGTTAACAAGTAGAGCAAAAAAAGAGAGCGATTTATTTAAACATTATTTTCAGAAACACATTTTAACATAAATTATGTTTACTGTTTGTGCAATCTATCCTTGATAAATGCTGCAAATATCAATTCTTATTTGGTTTCAGAGTAGAACAAGGCCCTATATACGGAAGGTTTTGACTCAAACACACTACCAGTCAAATTTAACTTGTCACTTACTTTGTCATATGCTGTATTAATTCATCAAAATGATCCTGTCCTTCCTGATCCTTGTAAAATTCCTTTGCCTGTTCCTCTGTGAGTTGGATTTCTTTTTGGAGACAGACTTCAAATCCAGCTTCCTGTATTTTTTCAATGATTGAATCTAAACACAAAAACAACATTGAATTGTTATTGTCATTATTATTAATATTATTTTATTATTAATTTAATGTTTTGTACTGTCTGTCCATTTATGTTAAAACAAATATTTGTTCCCAAAATGGGAAAACAATTATGAAAATTAAATTTGATTAATATTATTCATTGCAAAATGATTGAAAAACAATTTTTATATACAAAAATGTCTATACTGAAGTAAACACTAGTAACTAGTAACCCAAAAATTACTCAAAATCTGCAAGTGTATTTCTTTAATTTGGTTTCTATGATTTTGTTTTACCTAATTTGGGGTTTAATACATCAAAAGCATTCACATACCTTTATACTGTTTCAGTGCATCTGGTCTGATAAGAGCTAGAGTTTTCTGAATGGTAGGTGGTGGTCCAGTACCAGGAACATTAGGTACGACAAATGATGGAAAGAAGAATGATAACTCTCTATATAGAAACAAAAGAAGAAAGATAAATCTCTACATATTGACAAATAAATAATCATTTGTTAATCATTAATGTTTAGTATTTAAAATCTACAAATTAAGTTTACTTTGACTTTTTTGCACCACACATACGAACAAGAGTATAAGACAAGAAAGTTAAGAAACTATAGAAACTCAGTTTGGTAACTTTATATGCATGAAAACTTCATTCATTAACTGGGCATTCTCTCTGTTATTCTCACTTTCCCAAGCAAATATTTGGTGTTCTTAATTGGACTCGTTTATTTGGTTAAGCTCTTTCATTTTGAATGTTGCAAGTTTGTAACCTACGTGACAATTCAAATAATAACATATTACCAACCCCAGGTCAAGTAAACAGTCAATAACATTTTGTAGCAGCAAAAAATTGTTTAGTTTGTTAAGAGAACAATACCTTGCAGCTCTTTCTGCTGAGTCAGCACCATGAAGAGCATTCATTTTCTTGTCTGTACCAAATATGGCTCTTAAACTAAAAGAAAAAAAATTAAACCAAGAAAATCAATACAAATATTACACTGAACAAAATATCAAGCATGTCTCGAGGGTGTGCATATGAATGTGTACTTTTGAAGATATGATATGATAGGAGGAGTGCACTGGAAGCGATCCATCCACCTACAAACCCCAGCAAATTCACCCCTGTAATTGGTAGTTAAACACTACATTTTTCTAAAATATTACAATCAAATTTAACACCATAAATGTAGGTGACTTTTAGAGAACAAACAAATTTTGCATCTACCGAATACAGGAAAATTATGTGTCTTTAACTGGACAGGAACATTATGAATCATAAAATACATACCTGTCAGGGGCTTCTGTCTTTGCAACTTCAACATCTTTGGGACCAATCACCTCACGTACCTCTTCAATAACACCCTCTCCAGTATCACCCTTTGTAAGCACCATGATGCAACTAGGTCCACTCGCCATAAATGTAACAAGTTCTTCAAAGTGTTCTTCCTCAGCATGTTCCTTGTAGAATTCTCTTGCTTCATCTTCAGTCAGTGTCCTTTCTTCTTGAACTAATATTTCCATACCTTGTGAAGTGATCTGTTAACAACAAATCTAGAACATTCAATCATTTTTTCCTATTGACAATCATAACACAATGCAACAGTGCTTTGTGATTTTGAACAAAGAATTTGAAAAGTTAACAGGGGCAGAGTTTTAGTGGGTCTGGGGACATGCTCCCCCAGGAAATTTCGGTCTTTAGATGTCAGGAAATGGCTTCCGGAGCATGTTAAGGCATCAATTCTTTTCTTACGATTGATGGATATTTTTCTGTTTATAGACAAATTGTTAATTTACCTTCCGAAAGTGGGGACGTAGCCAGTCCAGCACCCTTTAAGTCTGCCCCTGGTTAATGATAAAATTTAAATTTTGTTGTTAAGATCAGTAGCTAAGATCGTTGTATAGCAATCCTCCATAGCAACATCTGTTATTCCATGTAACAACGTAGGTTAACATATATTATACTATATTGTTGGTATCAGTGATTCAATATCATTAAATCATAAATTTCCTTACCTTTTCAATAATCTCTGGTGTTTTTTCTGCTTTTACAGCATCAGGTTTGATTAATACCACAGTGACTTGTTTGGGAACTGGTTCTAAACATTAAAATGATAAAACATGTTAACAAATATATTCCTAATTTCCTAAATAGATGACAACACTAGTACTATGACAACGCTGATTATTTGAGTAAGTTGACTGTATTGTAGTTTATTATGAAAAGAATACAGAGATTAACATTAACTGTAATTTAATAATTTATTAAAGTCTGTTAAGGTGATATGCCTCAACAGTGTTTATCTCCAGCTACAGGAAAGTAAATACTGTAAGTAAATTTAGCCAATGCATATTTTTGGTGACGGTTAAGAAAGGTTTGCGCTTAATAGTTTTAAAACAATGATTTGTGTACATTCCCAAAGGATATTGAACCCATTCAATTTAATCTCAGGTTACTAGTCATATGTTTTATTGACTGAGCTAACTATCAGTTGACTGCAGAACTGAGTTTTAGAAGAAAATAGTGAATTTAAACAAATGCCAATGCAATTAAGTTAAGACATGAGGGCACTCTGTATTCAATTAATAAGTAAAGTGTGGCAATTATGAGCGGTTCTAACACAATTTAGAAGAATGATGGAGCCAGAGTTTAAAATCAAAGCACTTGTTAAACATGCAATTTGCTATTTCAGTGTATTATATTATGTGTATGTTATTATGATTAAAAAGAAAATATTTCAGTAATTACTATTACTGTTACTATTACTATTACTATTAAATATTATTATTATTATCATTATTATTATTATTATTATTATTATTATTATTATTATTATTATTATCATGTTGACAGATCCGAGACTGTGAAGGAAGCAAAATTGCATGTTTCCGAAATTGCGCTTGATGTTTAAAACTTAATTAAAAATTATATTTGTTAAACAAGAATATAAAGATAAAAAGTTGTATCAATCTTAATTGTATAATAATAACATTTTCATGCAGACATTAAAGATAATAAGAACAATATTAGTAGGGTCACTGAAAAATATAAAAAATTTGCAACATGTATATTGTTAATAGCATCAAAAACATTAAAAATAATCAATATTATATATAAAATATACTTTAAATGTATAAATACCAAATTATAAACAAGCTTGGCTGAAGTAAAAAACTATTCTTATTTAGTTTACAATTACATACATACAAGTTAGATAACTAAACATTAAACAACAAAAATAAATAACATTCTATAATAGTAGTTAGTCTAATTGTCATATATACAGAAAACAGAAACTAGATTTGCAAATAAAAATGAAGAAAACAAAAGAAAATAATCAAATTAATTTTTCATAAATTATAAGTTATGCTGAACTAGTCTAGTTCTACCTGATCCATCTGCATCAAAAAACCTTCTGACTTTACCCTCGCTAATAGGCCTTAAACTGATGTCGTCAGCTATCTCATCTATATCTAACCATATAAATCACAACATTAAGATAATAATGCCAATACCATCAAGCATATCCTTGGTCTTCCAACAACTGCTAAATCCTGATTTTGGTACAAACATTTTTATTTCATTTTTATTTATGTTGCAAATTCATTGACACTTTCCACAATGTATGACATGTTCATACACTATACAGTGCATTGATGCTTGGTGTACTATAATGCCAATACACCAATGTGTGTTACTAAAGCTTGTATTTTTTTTGATCGTTAATCCCAAAAACAGTAATTTGAAAAGGCAGTTTCGATCGTAAACTTTGAAAAATTACGATTACAACTGACAAGAAAAGTGGTCACTCTTGATGTTAATCCTGTCATCAAAAAAAATTACTGATCTCGATCGTCAAAGTCAAAATAACTTAACCTTTAATGATTCCAATCGTTAAAAAAGGGTGCATGCAAGGCAATATTGCCTGCGGCAAGAATTTACAGGCTTTGGGCCTAGAAATAAATCATACATTTTGTTCATGTTTTCCGTGAGCTGTATCATACTTCATAAAATAAAATATACGATCATCTAACTATATTCCAAAATTGTACTCGGAAAGTTTTTAAATCTGTTTTATGGCAATTTTAATTTGTCACAAAAGTATATGAATTTTGTTTTGCAAAGCGTAGTAAATAGCGGAAATGTAGCGGTCCAGTGCGATTTGAATTTTATTATAAATTGTTCTTTTTTATAAAGATTTAAAATGCCGTTTCAAATCAGAGTTTTTGGAATAACAATAAAAAAGAAAACAGGCTTAACATATCACACACTGAAGATAGTTATGTCATACATTGAGAGTAGTAGCGCCTACAAACTGGGTGATTTATGCGGCTTAAAAAGAATATTTTATTCCCAAATTTAAAACTTATGTTTACGTTAGTTTAGTAATTACTGAGAAATGTTTGCAAGCTTGTGTGAATGTATCAGAATGAGTTTTTGTCAGTATTCATCACTTGTGTGACCATGAGTTAGGATGCATGCACATCTTTGTACTAAAACTGGTGGTTGCATAATTCATATCACTTTAACAAAATTGAGATCCATAACTTTCACATTTATCACAATAATTATCTAATAAATAACTAAATAATTCAATTTTGGGATTAGGATTATGTGTAACAAGCAAAAATATAAAAGTAATTATCTTCAAAAGATGAGTAAATAGTAAATAATATTAAAATGTTGGTGCCAAAATTGAGATTAACCCGTTCGTGGAAGGACCAACAATATGGAAAATTATACTTACAAGTTGTTGATATCTAACTGATCAAGTAGAGGATATTTTATTTTTCTTATAATTTTAAAAAGATAGATTTTTTTAATACTAATGTTTGTTTTTAAAATATTTACAAGGATTGACCACATTAAGTGCTACAACCTATTTTATTGAACTTCTATTGCCTGTGCAGTGCAGTTGAGAGCGCTTTGTGTTTAAATTTTAAAAAATTAAGGTTAATCACCTCCAATAGAAGGTGCTTTAATGTCATTCACATGTTTTGTCTATTTGCCATACATGACTTCACTAACTTTACCATGATGTAATAATGTTAAACTCTCCCAAAATCAACCACCCATTGGACCCTTCATCTTGTTTGATTTTTCCAAACAGTTTGGTTTACATGTGTTTACACTGGTTTCATTTTCAGTCTTGAAGAAATGTCTAGTTTAGTTTGAAGTCTAGTTTTCTGGCTGATTGGTTTTGGAGTTAACTGTAAGTAGAATTATAGAATTATTATTAGAAGCTCTGTAGCACACTACAAGTACACTGACGGATGTGTACACACACCATCACTGGTGGTAAAATACTTACTCATTGCTTCTTCTTCAATTCGTTTTTGTTCTTCAACAGCTTCTTTTTCAGCTGCTTTTTCCTGCCTCTCCATGGCAGCAAGAATAGGATCCTTAATCTAATGTAGTAAAAATATTTTAAAATGGTGTCCATTAGCACAGTGTAATCTTCAAAACAACATGTATAAGAGCACATTGTGACCACAAGAATTCTTTGTAAATTCAAAAACATTTCAATTTTTGCTTTAATTTGAGTTAATAAATGCAAGTCGTTTTTAATAATAATCAAAAGAGAAGCCTTGATATTAGTGAATAACATCATTTGCTTAGCAGGTATTTGGACAGAGGTTGCAAAACAATGTTTTGGATCTTCAATAAATCACTGCAGTAAAAACATAATGTTATCTCTAAAAAAAATTCATAGTTTAATAAATGTGTAGGAATACTCGTGTTTATCTTATTTAAATTTAAAACACCAGTGTTATAAAAATAGTGTGCTTTTGAGGATATGCATATATACAAAGCAGGCTGTGGGTGATTACTGGAAGTGCCTATCCCCTTTTTAGCTAGCATTGGGTCAGACTCCTCGATGCTATGTATTGTATATTGTGGTTGATTAGTTGAAGGGTTCATTTCTTTTTTGCTAGCACTGGGCCAGACTCCTCAATGCTGTGTTGTGTGCTGTGGGTGATTCACCAATGATAGTATAGTTCACATGCTGCACCACACACCGGCACATTCAACAGTCGAGATGCAACTATTTTAACCACAAGAATCATTTTTAGAGGGTCTGTTTTGGGAGCCAATTGACTGTACTTTATACAAATGTTTGTTTTTAAATTTTCAAATCAAAATAACATACCACTTTTCTCTCAGCACCCTCCTCTAAGACCCTGTGTTCCATTGCCAATCCATGTGTAATACTATGTTGAAGACCAGGAGCTGATGCACCTCGTACCACATCTACCAGTTCTCCTCCACCATAAAATAGAAAACATGGTTCACATCTACCCCTGTATCGTTCCAGAGTTTCAATACCATCAGCCTCAGCCTAGAGAAATTGCAAACATTGTATTTAATAAGTGGAACTTCCAAAAGATCCACTATATCAACTTCAAATAATAAGAAAGTATAATACATACTCCAAATAATGAAAGGGACTCCTGATGATGACGTAACTTGTCAAAAAATTGAATCCTGCCACGATGGCAGGTATCTCATTGCTTGGAGTATGTACAGTATTATACTTTCTAAGTTGAACTTTATCATTCAAATTGAGATACTTATCACATCATGATAATTGTCTTCCACAGTTCAAAAATACAATAAACCTACTTGATTGTGATGTCTCACCTCAGAATGTCTCATGGTTGGAAAATAAAATATTAGTGAGAAATTCTAATAGAACATATAAAAGACATACCTAGGCTAAGTAAATCCAAAAATATGCGCATGAAATATGTTTTTGAGAAAATAACTGGCTATACTTGGAAGTTAAAACAGAACTTCTCAAAAATTTGACTTCATACCTAATTTGGTGGTGACTATCTCAATTTCATCTCACAGACGATGCATTTCATTTTGTAAGACCTCACAATTTACAAATTCACACTTACTACATGATTACTTTATACAGAATTACTACTTTTTTATATTTTACAAACTCTTTATTGCTAAACCTGATGGCAATTGGTAAATGCTTTATGCCGTTCATTTTGTTCGGCTGAGGCATGTTGATGATTTTATTTTGGGAATTTTTTATCACCTGCTTTATTATTTATCTAATACCTACTCTTTATTGGTTATTGCATATGGGACTAATTTATTAATAACCAAAAATACTAGAACATTAGAATTCAGTCTTTTTAGGGTTGAAGAATCGTCAGGGTAGGAACATTTATAAGCATAATACAAGTCTCCCTCCAAAAAGACCACTTCGGGGACCAGGATTTTGGTGGTCTTCAGCAGTCATGGTCTCTAATAGAATCATATTAACTAAAGACTTGCTAACTTTGACATTCGCTGAGTAATCTTTAATTGAAGGGATGGAAGGAATCTTTAATCAGGGCCAGTGTTTAACTAGAACAAGACCTGTACTCATGGATGTCTTTAGGAACTATGGCCTCTAATTAGAATGATATTAACTAAAAACTTCCTATCTTTTACCTTCATTGGGGCTATACAACAGTGGTCTTTAATTGAAGGAAATCTTTAATCAGGGGGAGTGTTTAATTGGAAAGAGACCTGTACTTTTTTAAAACAGTGGTCATTAATTGGAGTGGAGGCTTCAGAGTGTTTAATTCAAAAGTGACCTGTATGAGCAATTCAATAAAATTGTTAAAATGTACTGATATATTTGTACCGTAGCATAGTGTAGTAAATCATCACCAATTTCATTTTTCAGACGACGGAACAGTCCTTGAACTGCCTTGCATGGTCCACACCATTTTTGATAAATATCAATAACTGAAAAAAAAAATAAAAGTTGAATTTACTACTAAACTCTCTCAAATTCTCACACTCTAATTTAAAATAACTTTTTAATACAATGGTATGAGATATCGTTTTAAGTGTTGAGTACTGTATATAGGGGTCTGGGGACTACTGACCATATGACTCCCATTTTATTCAATCGTGGCTGAGCCCCTGTTGGAAAAAGTATTCTGACCCACACCAGGATCCCTTACATAGCATATATTTCAATATAATCTCATGTCACCAAATATCTTTGTAAGCAGTGTGGTTTAGCAAATGGTAATAGTAGTCATGTTTACGTATTGTACAGCACAACATGCATGATTCAATTTTTTCTTACAAAAGGGGCAGGGCTTTTGAGATGCTAAGGTTAATATTCAGGCCCGTAGCCACTGGTACGGTTGGTCAGGTTTCAACCTGACCAATTTTTGGCAGATTTACCACATCCCACATTCAATTATTTATGTGACTGATCTTCTCCCAGTCACTACTTGCTGGCTTCGCTCGCAACCTGACCACTTTAAATGTCGTGACTACGGTTCTGATATTAATGTAGTTTGGTGAAAACTACCTATTAATGGGCACTTTTCGATAATCTCTGGTTAAGCATGATATTTTTATGTAGGTAGTAATTTTGTAAGACTCTTTGCATGAATAACATCATTACTTGTTAAATGTATCACAGGCCCGGTCCGTGTGATGGTCCACCTAAGCTCAAGAAATACTAAAAATTACACACAGCATAGCCAGGCTTGTCTGGCCTAACCAAAAAAAAAAAACACCGTTTTCTGAAGATTTTATTACATTTTAAAATCTTAGATTATAAACATTAGATCATCTAATGGCCTTTTTTGCAAAAATTCGTCCTGTAAACACCGGCTTGACTAGCCACGAGTTCAAGTGAACACATCCCCCCCACCATCTCCCACTCCTTGAGGTCCACCTAAGTTTGAAAAATTTGACAATACAAAGAAAAACAATTGTTTATTAACCTACATACAGGCGCGGAGCCAAGGAGGGGGGGTGACGGGCAACTCCCTTTTGAAACAAAAAGATATATCTTTTACACAATTTTGGAGCGCTAAAAGTGCACCAGATAACAAAGAGACAAATTTTCCCGGGCCCTACTCGAGCCCTGGACCCACGCCTGCACAATTTTGCAGCGCTAAAAGTGCACCAGATAGCATCTATAGAGAAAAATTTCCCCGGGCCCTAGACCCACGCCTATTGTTATCATTATCATTAAAACCTCACACTTGGGCATGTCCAACTTGGCATCGGGCCCCCTCCTACCCCCACCTGTCATCAACAAAAAATAATTTAAAAGAGTAAAAATGTAAAGCGAAAAAAGGTGTCCCCACATATTTTTGAGTAGTTGGATTCCCATTTTTTGACTTTACAGTCCAAGATGCTCTGTATGAGCATCTAAAGGTTTATTATATTCAAAAATGGTCTATAAAAAGGGAGTTTCCCCTCCCAAAACTACCCCTTGGCGCAGTCAGTCTTTCTGTGCCCTTCCAACTGTGGATCTGAATAATAATTTTTAATTTGCCCTTCATGAACACTTAATTTGAACACCGTGTGCTTCTAAGGGTGCACCAGAGAGCATCTATAGACAAACATTTTCCGGGCCCTAGGCGGGCCCTGGACCCACGGCTATTTGTTGTTTTTTTCCGATAAAACTATGATTATGGTATACCTGCCAACTGTAACGCATTATGCGTGAGTCTCACGCATAGGAGCATATTTTATGACGTATCACACACAAACTAATGTATCGAACGCATTAGCAGAATTCTCACTCATAAATAGTCATTTTCAATAGTTTTTCTCAAAAACAGCAATAATTAGGGTTAGGGTAGAAACTGCCCAAAAATGGTCAGATCTTTTTTTTTTTTTTTTTTTTTTTGGTTGTCACACCGAAATGGGAGGGGATGGCCCAGATAGTGGTGGCGGGGTGTGTCTCAGGCATGAGCCGGAAAAAGTTGCCAGGTATATAATGGTCCGCTTCTCAGGAAAAAGAAAAAGAACCCTCCCATTCACAACCCAGCGTACGGGCCTGTATCAGTTCATTTAAGATCAATTATTTACTAATATAAATATTGGTTTAGCCTAGGGCTATTGTGTGTAAACCTGTTATTTAAATATTGTAACTATTAATTTTAATTTATTTAAATGAATACTACATGATCCATAATGCTGTGTGAATAACTTTAGTGATTCGTAATAATTGATAAATCTATTAAATGATGAACCAGATACAATTTTTCTTATTGCCAGCAAGAGTGACTGACCTGTTAAACCCTCAATGGCTAGCATTTCATCCCATTGTTCTTGATTTAACAATGTTTTCTGAAGAACTGCAGCTTCCTTTTTTGCAGGCATGATGCATCTGAAATTAAAATTTAAATTTAAATACTGTAGTGCCAGTTACCGGACGGTTACTGACGGACCTTTTATTACATCTCCTATATGTATAGGTCTGGGTATTTCAGCTGAAAGTGGAGCTGACCATATAAAAAGTATAGCAATTCTTGGTGTGCCAGCACATGTGTAGTAGTAATTTTGAAAATTATTACAATGGTTTTGGCCCATAAAAATAATTATTATAATATCAGTTTATCACCCCGTGCACATCACTTTTGTTAAAATTCTGATTTTTTTTTTACTCATTTAAATTCAAACGATCATTTTTTTCACATGAAATGCTTTGGATTTTTTGAACATAAATTATTAATAATATGATCAATTCTGTACACAGCTAGGAATGATCAATATTCGCTGCAGCTGGTGCGCTGGTATCTGCGTCATATTTGCGCGAGTCTAAAATAATGATGGACGATCTAGTAGTACCCAACGGGAGATCATTACCAAATTGGAGGGTTGGTTAAAAAAAAAAACCTCCCGCACTCATCAGTTTTTTTGCTTGGGTAGGGTGATAAACTAATAATTATTTTTATAGGGCCTTATATTGTACAACAATAAACAAAAACATTTTGTATTGTTTTTTTTTTTAAAGTTGGTGGGTTTTAATTTCTTGTTTTTAAAGTTGTTTTTATGTGCTAGGTTCCCCATTATGTCCTGATTCGGGCTGAAGTCCCTTTTTTGGCATTTCAATTTACAATTCTGGAGCGCAAAACTGCCTTGCTTAGTTAGTTGCTTTGTGTTTTCAATCTTTATTTTTATTTTTTTAGGCTAGGCCTAGGCCTACTAGGCTAGTCACACATGTGCTGTACAGTATCTGGAATTTGTGGAGTCCTTCCTTTGAAGGCCCTACACAAGAAAAACAAGTTTGAAGGAGAGGAGAAATGTAGGGGCCTAGGCCTAGTAGTAGCCAGGGTGGGGAAACTATAGGGCCTAGGCCTAGCCTATGGCTAGCCCTACCCTTATTATAGACTAGGACTAGGCTGGCCCAGGCTAGCTAGGACTAGCCTACCCTACCCTCCTAGTGTAGGCCTTATGCCTAGCCTAGACCTAGGCCTCTAGGCTAGGCCTACCTGGCGTTGGTCTGTTTTTTTTTAACTAAATTTTGTACTCAACGTAAATAAATAGCTTTTTAATATGTTTAACAAATGAATACCTAACAGAGCTTTATTTCAATCAGCTGAAAGTATAACAAAACAAGTTGTTTTCTGCATGAATCCGGTTGCGAAGTTGTTGATTGTTGCTTGGCAAGATCACGTGACTTATGGTAGAGAGGGCGTACATCATCATCACTTTACATTAGTGGGATGGTGAGCTGTCTCTCTGCGGGTGTGTGGACCCATATTAACCGATGACATATGTATGAAAACACACGTTTTTACTGGTGACACACCGACAACCGATGCCGTCACGAGTAGTTTAAAATGAATTTAAATATGAAAAACGCCCTCAACGACACCTATAGTTGCATCTAAAATCATATTAAGGAGAGTCACCATTTGTCAGAGATTTTTCTAAACTGTCGATACCCCTTACTGTCAAAAGTGTGTGTTGTAAAATTAAGCAGCGCCATCTTGTGAAATATCATTTGTTTTTATTTCCACTATAACTAATTTGTTAATTATTCCCAGAAATAGCATTATATGTAATTCTACCGTTAAAAAAAGCAAGATTACTATCGTCACCATTTGTAAGGTTTCTATCAAGGTCATCGTTTCACAGCCCTTCACAGGTATGTGTGGGTGTGTGTGTGTCTGTCTGCATCCATATCTCAAAATCTATTGGGCCGATTTACTTCAAATTTTCAAGCAATATCAGAACCAACCGTATCTAGGTCATCCCGAGGTTTGGTGCTGATCCGCCTTACCACATGAATTCTGGATTCTAATCTATATGATTTTTTTATCTACTGCCCTCTCTTAAGTTATAATGAGAAAACCCTGAAATGCCTGACATATTTACTGATATACTCTGGTCCTATCTATTAAGTGTCATTAAAACACCAAACATAACTTTTCTTGACCCTGAGAAACAGTACACAGTGTGCTTATTCTGTATGCCTAATCTTGGAAGATATCACAGTGAAAGTATATAGTTCATATTTATCCAACGTGGGAATATAATCACCTCCAATGAAAACTATGGCTTTAGGCTGTTCACAAACAAATGAACAAACAAAAACACACAAATGATAAATGACAAATGGGGGGGGGTTTAGTGGAGCAGCTTAGACTCAAAAAATGGCCAAACCGTGCACTTTGTGACAGAAGCCTGACATTTTCAGCGTTTGATATTTGGGGTGTGTAAATGAAGAAAAAAAGATAGAGTCATTTTTTAAAGGCCCAGAAAGGAGGTCAGAGGTCACCAAAGGTAATTTGAGGTCAAATGTCTATATCTCCGAAACTACTGGTCATAGAGTGTTGATTTTGGTGTCAAACTGTTCACATTACACATATTCCTATGTGGTCTAATTTTTGGCCAAAATTGACTATAAATGAGGTTATTGACCTTTGACCTGTATTTATGCAACATTTTGGAGAGTTTCTATCTCAACTATTAGTCGTAGAGTGTTGATTTTGGTGTCAAATTGTTCACAATATATATGTTTCTATGTGGTCTAATGGAACATTTTGCCAAAAAATG
>JAOTQE010107492.1:0-13452 GCA_025631205.1 Nesometra sesokonis
TGCTTAGTCAATGTATACGGATAAACAATTTTCAAATGCAGTTTTCTCAAAACGTACATTTTAAATGTTCAAACTTCAATTGTTTATAGCTTCGCAAGGAAACATCGTATGAAACTGATTTTATTTGCATGTTAAAGATAATAATGTGTAGTTTCATAATCCATAAAGACCTCAATTTTCATTTTTCCAACTTATGTCTCATTTGGCTTGGCTCTGCCCATATATTTGGATCTACTTTATGTATATTAGGAATATTATTTTAAAGTTCAGCTAGGCCTGCAGCTTATACTGTGATAAGAATTTACCAATAAATACTTTTGCAACAATTAAACGCATTTTGTGGTGAGACCTCGTATATAAGAACGCAGTATTATTTTTACGATACTCTCGCATTTCCCTTTAAAAAAGGTGAACCAAAAATTATACTTTATCTAAGAATATGAATGCCAACTTGAACTATACAAATCTGTTTAGTAAAAAAACACATATTTTCTAAAGCCATGCGTAAATTTCAAATCTGAAATCGTCCAACAAGAATATAATTTACTTAGCCGGGAAATCTAAATAATCTTCTGTACGATATTATAAACACTCTACATCTTAAAATAACTGAATTAAACATATAACACTGGATTAATGGCTCAACATTGTATTGCACTACATCTCAAATTAGTAAACTTTCAATACTAAATGTATCTCGCACGTGTTTATCGGATCTTTTACATCCGAATGTACTGTACTCGGAGGTGACCCGAAGTCGTTAATAATGCCGTATATAATTGCAATACAATGATCAAATAATACAAATTACTATTGCCTGCCCTTGGGCGTTATTATCATCTGTACCAGCATATTGATTTTCATAATATCTACAATTCTAAATGTCGCTCAATTTTGACGTTAACCGTGTCATATACTGATGCTGTCAAAAGATGTTAATAATTGTAGATTTGCATTATATGCAACAGGTGTTTATTAATGCAATTATCGTAAGAAATACAATGAAATTATGAGATACGTCCTTTTACATAACTAAGCGACCAAACAGATCGAACTATCTATAGAATTCAAACCAAATATATAATAACTTGATTAAATATCATAATAATAATAATAACACTAACAATAATAATAGTAATAATAATAATAATAATAATAATGATGATGATGATGATGATGATGATGATAATGATGATGATGATGATGATGATGGCGATGGCGATGATGATGATGATGATGATGATGGTGATGATGATGATGATGATGGTGATAATGGCAATGACATTGGCACTTTATTCATCCTCGTCGTAGCGAGAAAATTTCAATGCTCGTCTTAGAACTCACTTATAAACAGTAAAAATATTTAAAACGACACTTTCAAACTTGATTAAAGTGCACTGAACGATATTCAGGTCCTTGATGTTTTGGGGACATGTTGGTATAAAGGAGTAAAGATAGGGGGTTGGTCCAGCAACCACAGACTTCAACCGAATGGAAACCGAACGCAAAAGGAACCGATCACATTACTAATAATTTACCTACTAAATTCAAAACCACTAATAGAACATAAAAATAACATACCGTACTGAACATAATGTAATATATCGCATCCGGCATGACTGATACACTAACCAATGGGATAACCGAAACCCTTAAGGAATTACCAAATTTCAAACTATTTGGACTACCATTGAATAAATTGCATTTTAGACGTAGTGGACACCGACTGACTGACCAACCAACTAATGTACCAAACAACGACAGAGTGAAAAATACAGATACTGAACTCATCTGAAAGGATCAGACAATTGTGAATAGGCCTATCAAACTACTGCGCCTAAACGTTTCTATAGTTTAAAGGATTGAATCTTGATAATATTATTTAATTTACTTGTTATCAGTTGCAAATTTTCATAATAAAGCAAACATTTATTTTTTACAAGTCATTGGTGATACCAAAATATTCCTTGGTGGTCATCTTGATCATTTTCGTCTGCCGAAAAGTCTGATCTTGATAGGCCTATCCCCTGAGAGCTTTTCTTTTCCAGATTTTGGTCACACTGTTGCATGCCTTAAATGTTTGCGATTTCCAGATGTTGAAGTATTTCTCACTGTTGACAATCCAGACCCCACGATACTTAAAATCATCTAACAATCTCTAGCCTGGTTTCATCCAGTGTTTCTATTTCAGACGCTGTTTTATTGTACAGTATTGCCCTGGTTTTGAAGATCAAGAAAATAAACACCAGAAGGACAGAAAAAAAGAACAAACGTTAACAAACAAAAATGAGTGACAAGTTAGATATAGGTCAAATGTTTGCTTTACGAGGAATTTTTATTCCGTTTATTGTATTATCATGGCATTTTACTTTACTTTTGTAAACATATAGGTATATACATATTTTTGTAAGCCTTTTATCGTATATATGAATAAAAGTGGTTGAAATAAAAAAGATGAATAGATACGTAACTCACAAATTGCTAGATATGAACTTCAAAAGCAAACGAACGGCAGAAGATCTAAAATGTAAGAAAGATTAATCTCTTGAGAAAGCAAGAAATTGTTGAATTATCTGATGAACAAGAAAGTTGTACCCCTCTGAGCAAAAAAGGTGGAAGGTTTGAAGGGAAACGTTGAGGTAAAAAATGTTAAAACGCCAATACAGAGAAAAAAGACAAAAGTTTAAAGAGCAATAAAGAGATAGATTGATGGCTTAGAATAGAAAACACCTAAGGTTAAATGCACTATAACAGATTAGATACTGCAGATAATATGTGCACATAAATTACTCTTTTGCTTGATTGTATTTCCAATCGAGAATTTGTCAGTGATTTTGACTGTAACATTCCGTAATGTGTGTTTGAGCGATAACCGACTATTTTAAAACAAATTGGAAAGTATCTATAACCATAGAGATGCTATAACCAAGTCGTATGGCAATTATAAGACTCATAAAGAGTTCGTTTTTATTCTTTTAACGACCACATTATATTAGCATAATTATATTGGATAAGTATTGACTGACGTTAACATTATAATAGAAAAAGAAATGCTTGGAAACCAAGGAAATGATGATTTCCAATTCACTTCATACGTTGTAAAGTATTCTTTTAGTTTCAACAAAAACAATAATAAAATGGGAATTTAGGATGTTTTAAGAACTACTGCAAGGGCCACACGACTCTGAATTACTTTAAAGTGCTTCTTACCTCATAAACTAAAGCCGTTATTCGGAGTGTTGAATTCATCAAGTCAATTCAATTTAATTTATTTCATGCAAAAATGTACATATACATAGTTATAGTGTAACATGAACTAAACAAGCAGCGATTATAATGCAAATTAGACCCATCGTAACTTAAGAATAGACAGTAAAAAGTCAAGATCAGGTCTATAATAGAGTTAAGAAGAACAGTAAGTTTTTTTGTAGCAAATGACTTAACCAACAGACGCTACTATATTTTAACATTTGTACATTGATTGAAATAAATACTGGTATGACCGCTAAAAAAATTACAACGATAAACAAATTGAAATATATATTTATTAATCCAAGCATTTAAATGCCTAAAACTCAACGATAGACCAAGTAACACCATATTAACTATAATATTTATGACCAATTGTTTGTAAAGCACCGAATACTACTGACAGAAGCAGTGGCGTGTCGTGTGGCCCTTGCAGTAGTTCTTAAAACATCCTAAATTCCTATTTTATTATTGTTTTTGTTGAAACTAAAAGAATACTTTACAACGCTCTTTTACACTTAGAGAGTAATTTGTTCAGGCTCCACTTCCGTTTCAAATTCAAATTCTGGCAGAGAAATCAGATTCCTATTAAAATGTCGCAGACGGTTTATATTCACTCCTATCCGATCCGGTTTATTCGTCTTCACCAATAAAAGAATAGTAATCCGATTTCTTTGACGGATGAACCGGAATATGGGACCTGAACAGATGTGAAAGGTCTTTGAGACTTATAACTGCCTAGAAATATACCGCTTAATAAATAGCAGCATATATTTTAAGTTAATTGTAAGTGTTCAATTCAAAAGCAATTTAAATTGTTTTAAAATCAACATAAAGTAATTACTACAGATCTGTATATTATGATGCTTTACATGCAAGTTTAAAAGCATACTATAAATAAATTCACAAGTGAGGGTGTAATTCAATAATTTTAAAATAGTACTATTTGTTATAGACCTGTAGGAGATTTCGTACTTTGACTATTAGACGAATGATACTCTAGTGACAGAACTATTAGACAATAAAATAACGCGGTTTTAAAGGCGGATACTGTAGAATGAGCATTAAAAAGAAATTAAGTATATTTCGATTGTACAAATTTGTATGTTTACTAAAACTCTGAAACAATATACTGTGTGGTAACTATGTTTTATGTTATGTTGTCAATCTTAATTTTGGTTATTTGGGACAGCAATACAAAACGGTTGGGGTAAATGAGCTCAACAGATATCCCCGTTATTTAACTAAAGAATTTAACAACCGAGATGGCCACATTCGTTTATTAATAATAGTCTATAATTTCCGTTAATTTACTAGTAATTAATGGTTTGGATCGTTATTTTTTGTGTTTTATACTTTACTTTCAGGAGAAGGTAGTCATCAGCCATTGCTGGAGAAACAGACCACAACGAACCAGAGATTGAACTGCTTTGGATTAGTATTATGGGTCTACTCATTAAATGTTAAGTCTATGGTTAAAAACGTTTTTAATCAATAATTTTCATAAGTACGCTGAAAATGTTGAAGTTTTAAGAAAATTTATGTCAGCGTATGTATTTTAATCGGAATCAGTATTTTGTTGCCCTTAAATTCTCACAGTATTTATGTGAAATTTACAAGTATGTAAAATATAGCCTACGACGAATTAAATATTTCAAACAGAATATGAATTGCGTTGTTTTGCCGTCAATAGATAATTGCGTTCTTACAACGCCTGGCGATTAAACAATTGTACTCAAAAGCAATAATTTCAGTACTACAAAGGATTTAAACGTACATAATATTTACTTCCATTTATTAGAGATTTTATTAAAGGAACACCGACAAGAATACCTGTTTCTGATAAAAAAAAGTATGATATAAACAATAAATGTGAAGGTTACGAACGTCACAAGGCAATTATGTATCAGAAAAAAAGTTTGTAAGGTTGATTCAAATAATGATCGTCTGACAGAGCTACGTCGATGAAAAAGGCAGGTTTAAATTAATGTTGGCTCGTCTTACAACCGTATGAAAAAGCGCTATGTGACAGCATTGTGAAAAGATAGGCAATCATTTTTGACCCCGAAAAAATGTATCGGAATAGGTTTACCTATTGTATATACTACATGATGATAGTAGTCGGAGTGAGAGTAGTGTGGAAATGGAAGTAGTAGCGGTGGGACTGGGAGTGGGAGTAAACAGCGACAACCGCAGCATTAATAGTACTTGAATGGGATCTCTCTCACATAAAAAATTAAAATAATAAACCTAGCTCTGACGCTCATACATAGCATCTTGGACTATACATTTGAAAAGTGGGGATCCCCACTCAAAAATATGTTTGGACAAGTTTTTTTTCTCTGTTTACATTTTTACTGTTTACTCGAGGGCTCCCAGTCGGGGTCGAGTGGCCGAAGGTTCCGGAAAAATTACATTATTTTATATGCTTAAAGACACATAAGAAACCATCAAAATGTTCCGGTTTCAAAATCAGCCTGTCTTGGTTTCGAAGTTCGGACGTACTTGCGAGCAAAGCGAGAAACTTTGGCTGGGCCCAGGGGGCCGCCGTCGGCGTCGAGAAGCCGAAGGCCCAGAAAATTTTGCGTTATTTTATACGCTAAAAGCCACATGTGAGACCATCAAAATGTTCCGTTTTCTATGTCAGCCTGTTTTGGTTTCGAAGTTCGGACTTGCGAGCAAAGCAAGCAATTTTGGCTGGGGCCAAGGGCCGGCCAGGGACCCTGGTCGGGGTCGAGGGGCCAAAGTTCCCCGAAAATTTTGCGTTATTTCATATGCTAAAAGACACATTAGAGTTCATCAAAATGTCCAGTTTTCCAGATCAGCCTGTGAAGGTTTCGAAGTTCGGACTTGCGAGCGAAGCGAGAAATTTTGGCTAAGGGCCAGTGGGTCGCCGAGAGCCCCCGGTCGGGGTGGAGGGGCCAAAGGCCCCTGAAAATTTTGCGTTATTTTATATACTAAAAGCCACATTAGAGCCCATCAAAATGTCCCGTTTTCCAGATCAGCCTGTCTGGGTTTCAAAATCCGGACTTGCACGCGCAGCGGGCAATTTTGTCTGGGGGCCAGGGGCCGACAAGGGCCCATGGTCGGGGTGCACGGGCCAAAGGCTCCCGAAAATGGTGCGCTATTTTATATACTAAAAGCCACATTAGAGCCAATCAAAATGTCCAGTTTTCCATGTCAGCCTGGTTTAGAAGTTCGGACTTGCGAGTGAAGCAAACAATTTTGGCTGGGACCAGGGAGGCACGAAGGTCTCGAATGTCTCAGGAAGGAAGGTCGGGGTCGAGGGGCCGAAGGCCCCGGAAAAATTTGCGTTATTTTATATGCTAAAAGACACATTAGAGTCCATCAAAATGTTCCGTTTTCCAGATCAGCCTGTCATGGTTTCGAAGTTCGGACTTGCGAGCAAAGCGAGAAAGTTTGGCTGGGGCCAGGAGGCCGCCGAGGGCCTCGGGCGGTGTCGAGGGGCCGATGGCCCCGGAAAATTTTGCGCTATTTTATCTCCTTAAAGCCACATTATGGCCCATGAAAATGTCTCGTTTTCTAGCAGCAGCAGCAGGAGTAGTAGTAGTAGTAGTAGTAGTAGTACAGTGTAGTACTACTGTTGTAGATTACTGTAACGGATGATGTCCCTACCCTTGCTACTACTGGTACTGCAACCACTGACATAATTTCTGATTTAAAGTTAATGTAGTACAAATATAATTGGATGTGATTATACATATTATACCTACAGATATAGTATCCATAAATCTCCAATAATTTACTAAAAATTGAGAACATTGTTTTGTGAAAGGTGTACTGAAATGAAGATACTGTAGTTACAAATATTATCAAGGTATGTATTTCTTTGAGCAAACACTTCAAGCGACTGTAATTTAAGTCGAGTGATTTGTTTTCGCATGACTACAGGCCTACATGGCACTCTTCACGGATACGGGTTTCATTTTAATCGAGCTGATAAAAACAAGAGAGACCTAAAAAATTCCTTTATGTATTTTGGGGTAAGCCTTGGTGAACATTATGTGCAATAATGATACGTTTTGATTTACTAAACATTGCAGTTTTTAAAAATATGCATTAATACAATTGTTTTAATTGATTGATATTAATCAAATATTATTCTTTGGTGTTTTTAACTGTTTTAGATATTCCCATTCTTGGTCGATAGCAACTAACCAGGGAATTGCTTTTACAATGAAGTCCTCTAAAACAGGTACAGTATCAGATTCACCATTTTGTGCCACAGATTTGCCTTCATAATTATTTTTAAAACATTTTTTGAACTGGTATAAAAAAATTGTCAGTGGGGTATCGAGGTCGGGCTGGAGGGGAGGTACTTAGGATGCTCGAACATCTCCCTTAAGGTATAAAAATTAGTATATTATAATATGACAATTGGGGCTCGAAGAAAACAAATATAACGTCAGAGGAAAAGAACATTAAAGTGAAATGACGTTTGTTTTGCTTGTCAAAATACGATCGGGGTTGAGCACTCCCTTCTCCAATTCCTGAGTACGTCCTTGTTTTTTTTACTGGTCAATGTGATGAAATTTTTATTCAAATGATTCCCTTTTTGCTACTATCAAAACAGACTTTTCAGGAAGTTGTTTAAAAAGAAAAATATGTTACCAATGTATCCATCTGAAAATGACATATAGTGCGGAAGAATGTTCAACTAGAAATGGAACAAAAGCTAATAACCACTCAATGGGCTGTGGAACCACTAAAAGAGCTACACGATAAAGTAACACACACCAACAAACATTGGCAAAAACATAATAGAAAGGATAAGGAAAATGAAAATGAGATGGGCAAGGCACCTATCAAGACTATAAGACAAACAAAAAGACCAAGAGACTAACAGAACGACAACCATTGAGAGGCAACCCAAAGACAACAAATGGATCAAGAGTATAACAAGAAAGGCAACCACTGAGAGGCACCTCAAAGACTCTACCAAGATTCTAACTGAAGGACAATCATTGAGAGGCAGAAGGAAAGAGCTGGAAGGCAAAACTGGAGACGGATGGACTAAAAATATAAACATATGCAAAAACAACAGCATTGATAAGAATTGT
This sequence comes from Nesometra sesokonis, assembly GCA_025631205.1. Classification (NCBI taxonomy): domain Eukaryota; kingdom Metazoa; phylum Echinodermata; class Crinoidea; order Comatulida; family Antedonidae; genus Nesometra; species Nesometra sesokonis. The sequence goes on from JAOTQE010107492.1 coordinate 8,331, forward strand.
AATATCCGACAAAAAGCAATGGAAACTATAAAAGCAGACTTTGTCTAACAAAGTGATTTTTTTGTCAATAACAATTATCTTTGGTTGTACAATAATTTTTTGCTTCTGTTTTATTTCCCTCTAGTCTTTTTGTTAGAACATGATATTCCTACACACTTGGTTTCGAAAAAGAGCTGTTTACCATTATTTTTATGCTTTCGTACCCTCCGCAACACAGAACCATGTAATCGTATTATATTTTCCCAAATGTTATCATCCAGCAATTGTTTTATGGACCACATTTTCAACAATATAAATGTAAATATTTAACATTATAGAAAGGGTCATTAACACGATTAGGCAAGTAGAAAAGATTAGTGAATATCGTTTGAATTTACGCATACATTCAACATTGGTGTATTGCTTAAAGATACATTTTGTAAATTTACACAGGATTTCCAGTGTTATTCTACTGTATTATTATATTATTATGCTATATTATATTATATTATTATATTATATTATATTATATTATATTATGTTATGTTATGTTATGTTATGTTATGTTATATTATATTATTTATAACTTATAATGATGGCAATAATAAATAGTGTTTATAAATATATTTTGTTATAACAGATTCTGAACCTTGATAATAAAGAATTGTAATTGAATACGGCTACATACAACGAAATTCATTTAAAATATATTAACATAGGGAATTTTGCTTAGAAATATGAGTAGAGTTATATAATATTATTATAAGGCAAAATTAAGGGAGTGTCAATGACGTATAGGGGGCGATGGTGCTTAGTGTGCACCCTTCAGAGTGAGAAAATAATTTTACTGCGATATAAATACGATGATGATTGGTGTCTGGAGCACCCACCTTCAGAGAAAAACCTATACTGTCAGATTGAAAGAACTATTTTATTAGAGAAAACGAACTATCAAGTCAAAAGAAACGTAAAATAGTGGAAACGAAGAATGTTTTGTTTGCTATAAAATCCGATTAGGATTTAGGTCCCCTTCCCATCCCAATTCCTGGATACGACCCAAGTATTGAACTATACTAAACAGAAACAAACAAACAGGAAAAAAATTAGTTAAAAAAATTACTATTGTATGATTACCAATGACTAAGGAATTGGATTTAGCACTGCACAACTTAGAAATTAGTTATGAAACGGTGGTTACTAAGTTTTTGAAGAAAGTATTTCTTTGATACAGTATATTATTGAATGATTTTAATATCATACACACTTTTTTTCATTATATCTATGGTTTATAGAGAGAATGTTGATTTCGAATCCTACTAGTCACAGACTGTTTAAACCTAGGCCCTAGCCAGGCAAGTATGTTCTGACTAGGTCAAGTTAGGCCCTACGCCTAGGTCACATTTTGCTTATGAAATAAGCATAATAATAGTTACTTTATACAGAGGCCTATACAATTTAAAAAAAACATAATTTTTCAAGATAAACCTATTAGTTTCTAAATTGCGTGGAGCAAGTTCGAAACTGCGAAAATGTTTAAATTGTGCCAACCATGTATTTGAAGGCGCGCATGCAAAATTTTAAAGGACTTACCATTTATAATCCCGTTCGTCTAGTCAGTAAAGTCGTTGACGAAGCATGAACTAAAATGTGCCTCGACTACGACACCATAATTAATGAATTCTTCACTGTTGTATCTGCCTATGATGTTCTCATAGCCAATCAGAGAGAAGCGACTGGTGTATTTATGATATTATTGGTTAAACGGCATATTACGTCTAATATTTTTGATTCGACAAAATAAATTTGACATGCATAACAAAAAATAATGTGATTTTCGAACCCTGATATCATATTGAATTGAGTTTTAAGTCGATGACGATTAATTGTAGTCCGTAACTTAAGCCTTAGGTGTATGCATCTAATAACAATATATCACTCTTCAGACATCATCTTTAAGCTATTTATGATATTTATTAAAACTTATTTACTTTAATTGGATATAGATTCGATGTTCATTTTTGATAATTGTAATGTTTTTGTTAACATGCTGACAATACCATATTATATTTCCGCCTAGTTATTCGCGTATACTGTAATTTTAGAGGAATTCATAAATCAAATGTATAAGACGACACGTTACTGTGACAATAATGTTAGATTGAGCCCACAATTTGCATGAACATGAAACATAAACTCCCAATGAATCGTCAAGTAACCTCGGTGATAGCGGGACACTAAGTGAAGGTAGTCATATGACTATAATATTCTTCTATGGACACTCAACCTGCATCTAAAAAGGTAATTGATTTGTGATGACTTGCAATGAACTACATTTCTTTTAATATTATACATACCAACCATACCATACAACATATAAATATATTGATGTGTACTTTAGTTTAATGAAAACATAGTATTTGAAAATGTATATTGATTATGAATGTTTAAAAAATATGTAACAATTTAAACATTTCCATTAAAACATGCTTGATTTCTTCGTACCGGTATTTAGGTTAATTATTATATAGTTTTCTTTATTAATTTGATATATAACCATACGAAATAATTCAAACACACGACCGGAAAAAAAATTTAAAAATGATGATAAATACAAAATATATGTGACGGACTAGTGTGTTACCCAGGGCGGTACGCGGGCGGTACCCAGGATTTGACTTGGCCAGGTGCCTTTTTTGCCAACGACTACATCCTCCAGGTTTTGAATATGACAAGCAAAACACAATAGCTTGTCAGTTTTACGTGGTTTTCGGGGTTCGGTTCCTGCAATGGTGTAAAACAAGGAAATTGTACGTCATTTTATCTGGCTAATATTGAAGAAAGGTGACCCTTTCTCCAACAACGAGATACGATGTTGGGTGTGAGAAGAGTTGCTTTCCGATCGAATTTAAACTCGCCACATTGACCCCAGTGGCTCTATTAGCATTCTAAATACCAAGAAGGCATATTTTTCCGTGAAATTTGTATATCATTTTGTCTATGTGATTTTTTTTAATAGCTGTACGATATGGCTATTTTATCATTCATTTCTTTAATTAGGAACAATTTCACGGACCAGGAAAAACAGTTTCTGCCTTCAAACAAAGGGTCTGAAGATTTCAAGAGACACTATTGACAAGATTGCTCAAATCCGTTTGGAGTTAAATGCCTCAACAGGAGAGAAAGATGATATTTCATATCTGATCAGTGTCTGGAGTGAGCAGTTACTTGATGTATGGACTCTCATAGCAACAGGAGTAAAAAAGACTATAGCCGATTCACCTTGTAAATCAAGTTCCCTTGACCCACTGCGGGCTTGGCTTTCCAAGAAATACAGCAATGCTCTTTGTCCAATTAATAACAGTGATCATTAACAGCTCCCTCGAGTCGGCCACCGTACCACAAATCTTTAAATATGCAATGGTCACACCACTACTGAAAATCCCCAACCTTGATCCTGATCTGCTGGCCAATTACAGACCTATTTCAAATCTCTCGTATATTTCCAAAATTTTGCAACGTGTCATCAACTACCAACTTCAGGCTTACCTGAACAGTAACTCACTCTATGATGAGAGGCAGTCGGTCTATCACAGGTTTCATTCAGAGACTGCAGTGGTACGGGTCTACAATGATATAAACTTGTGCATTGACAGCGGAAATTCTATGGGTCTTGTCTTATTGGACTTAAGCGCGGCCTTTGACACTGTGGACCACCAGTTTCTTTTTCAAAGACTAGAGAGTAGATATGGCATCACTGGTGTGGCTTTAAAGTGAATTAATTTGGGTGATATAATCACACATCACAAGCTGCAGTACGCCACGTATGCAGATGACACACAGATCTATGTATCCATGCAGCATGATTCACTCATAAGAATAGAAGACTGCCTGCGAGACATCAAAACATGGATGAAAGTAAATAAGCTAAAAGCTCAATGATAGTAAGACCAACCTCATTGTTTTCTCATCGAAGACTCGAACACTACCACCTTATCACATTAACATCACAGTTAGACAGGCTTCTGTCACATCTTCACAGACAGTAAAGAATCTGGGTGTACGTCTGGACTGTCGCTCTGCATCCATTAGATACATAGGGCGACTGCGAAAGTACCTCAATCAGCACAGTACACAGAAGATTGTGCATGCTTTTGTCGGATCCAGGCTGGATTATTGTAATGCACTCGTCATTGGTCTTTCGAAGAACAGACTGAAGATACTGCAACGCCTACAAAATACTGCAGCCCGTTTAACATCAAGGACACGTAAATATGGCAACATCTCGCCGGTGCGACCTTCATTGGCTGCCAGTACAGCAACGAATCCATTACAAAATACTGATACTGGTATACAAGGCACAGCACAACATGGCACCTTACTACTTATCTAATCTCGTACAATGCTATCAACCAAAACGAGGTCTCAGATCGGCCACTCAATGTCAGCTTGTGGTTCCCAAAACTAGGACATCCACCTATGGTGGGAGAGCTTTGCTGTGGCGGCTCCAACTCTGTGGAACGCCTTGCCAATACCGATCAGGAAACCTTGAACTCGTTCAAGACTAAACTGAAGATTTCTCTTTTTAATCATCATCATCATCATCATCATCATCATCATCATCATCATGGCGGCCGGTAGTTGTCGACTAGGGCATCCTCATTATTTCCTTTGACAGGCTTTCATATGAGAAAGGAGGCCAATGCTAGCTTGACAGATGCGACCACATCTGTTGCATATAAGAAAAGGGTCGGTTGCAACGTCTATTGGAGTGGCGTGACGACGTTCACGAGCCTCTACTGCAGATTGTATGCGTTCCTCTTCTGCAACTAATGCACCCTGGTGGATCAACTCTTTCCAAGTGGAACGATCTGTTGCCTTATCTTCCCTGGTAGAGACTGAGATGTTACACGTTTTTAGCGTTCTTTTAAGAGTCTTTATAGCGCAATTTTTTGTCTTCCTCGACGTCTTTCACCTCTTTGAAGTTCCGAATAAAAAACGGCTTTGGGCAAACGCTGGTCAACCATCCTGGCCACATGGCCAATCTATTTGAGCTGACGTTTCTCAACCATTGCCGAGACACTGGGCATGCCAGCCAGCTCTAGCACCTTAGTGTTTGGCATCCTGTCTTGCCAGCGAATGCCAA
>JAOTQE010107503.1:0-13449 GCA_025631205.1 Nesometra sesokonis
AGGGATGAAATCTAGCGTTTATTTTTATTATATTTTTTAATACACAGGGAAAAAAATCCTAAAAATTCCCAAATAGGACTGAATGCACTTTTTATGATAAACTGAAACATATAATGAATGGTAATTTTTTGGGTGAACCTGCCCTTTAAGAAATAATGAGCCGCGTAAAATATGGCATAAAACATACGGAAAAGCAAAGCCTCAGTCCAAGTTAATACTTCATGGCAAGGATTCTGATGACTGTACGAAAACTGAATAATTAGATTGCTGGTATCTGTTACAACTTTTCTGCACTAGACTTAGACAACCTACCTTCATTTAACCAACCCTAAATCCACCGGTGATATATCCTGGTGAGGTATTTATACGCCTTATGAAGAATAAGGTTAACAAGCCTAGTCACCCTGATGATATTCCTTCGTAGTTAAGTATAGAATTTGCTATTGAGCTATCCAATTTTTTAGCAAAGATATTTAATCTCTGCCTTAAACCTCATGTATTTCCTAGTGTGTGGAAGCGTGCAGCTATCACACCCAAGCTAGCTAACGCCATAAATTTTAAACAAAAATTATTTTAAATTACGTTGGTATGGATAGAGAAAAATGTTAGACGGAGAAAATGAACTTAATTGATATGTGATAAGATTTTTATGCATATTTGTGTGGTGATTTGTTATTTAATTTTATGATATGGATGAATAAAAAGTTTTCCTAATGGTCTTTCCAGTGTTTTCAATCTCAATACTGTATCATGGACAGTGTCTGCCTTTAATGCCTCCTTCAAATGTTTAAGTTTGGCCAATTAAAAACAAAGTTTAGAACCAACACTTTAAGATATTATACCAATTTATTTCGTTGATGTATCTTTATCATTCACACTGTCTTGTTGTGTTGGTAGCTTAGTTAATCTCTATTACGTTTAACATATTATATTGTCAAGTTCTAATAGTCAATTTGGTTTAAATTTACCAAGTAGTTTCTTGGTAATGTCTAACCGTTATCCTTAGGTTTATTATTTACGGCTAGATAGTGAACTTCCACAGAATACATAGCCCCAAAGTGCAGTTCCACGTATGCGACTCCTATTCAGAAAACCAACCAATCAAATTGTGTTACCTTCTAAGGGGCCATCCATATGTCACACAAATGTTGGCATTTTTTACCCCCTCTCCCCCTTGTCACAAATTGTCACAATTTGTTAGACCCCCTAAAATGATGTCACAACCCTTAAAGACTTGAAACTAGTGACAAAATGTATGTAGGCCCCTAGGACATTTTCTCATTATATTCAACGTCTTTAGTAACAAACAATATATTCACTTACAAACATAAAAAAAAAATGTATGTTGCAAAAACTTTCATGAGGCTGAAATGTAGGGCATAGTCCAATTAAAGACATAATAGTCTTGCTCTCTTTCGAGCAGAGGAATTTCCAATGTTGATTTCTCTGGCTGAGACTAATGATATACAGTATTTGAAAAGATAGAAATTGTGATGTCACAACTAACTGACCTCTCCTACCCTTTGTCACAAGTTGTCACAGATAAGGCACCCCTCCCCCCTTGAGTGTGACATCATTTATGGATGGCCCCTAATGCTGTTGCTACGTAAAAAATGCGCCCCCAATCTTTCATAGAAGCAAAGATAGAAGATATCTATCAATAACAATGTAAAATTAATCCAAATATAAAGACATTGACGACATAAAATATATGTGACATATGTAAATATTTTGTATGACAAAAGGATGTACAAAATACTATAATTGTAAAACAGTTATTATTATTTAGCTTACAAGTTTGTGACGAAGGCTGACGAAACCAAAGTAGTAGCCGCCTACATGAGACTTCAATAAGCCATTTCACTGTTTCAATTGCGCATGTACAGATTAAGGTCAAGTGATAAAACGACGCGCGACAATCATATTCCTTTCAATAAGAGCCGCGCGTCGTTTTATTACTAGACCTTGGTAACGCACATGCACAGTTGAAACCGTAAAATGGCGTATTCTACAGTGTTAAATTCACCATCTAGCCGTAAATAATAAATCTATGCAGTTATCCCATCACTTGGTCTGTCGGTCCCTCCGCGGTTGATTTCCATTGCATATAATGAGCTATTTTCTTGTTTATATTTGCATTGGTTTCAAATTTACCCGAAGCGTTTCTAGTACTGCATGTCGGTCATTCCATTGGTTGTTTATTCAGTCGATCGGTCTGTTGATCACTTTTCCGGCCAGTTTTTGTCTCGTTTAATATACAATGAAATGAGAAAAAAATCCCAACTTTAAAACATATTGCAATAAAGCATGTTTCAAAATAATTGATCAACCAAACACGCACTACCAATTAAAGATTAGAGAATTTCTACAAATAAAATGGAACATATAAATAGTTTGTTCAATTTAGAATACTATTTCAACATCTTAAGCTATATATAGTTAACACGTTCCTTTAGTCTAATGCACTGAGGATGTTGTCGGAAAACAACGAAACATGTATGCGTCAATTAAAAGTGGTTTTATTTCAATCACTTTTGTGTGTGTGCTGTGAAAATATGGCTGTATTATTAACGACATCGCTTCATCCAGTCAGGTTACCAAGCAAGATTTTCGTCAGTTCGAGAAACTGAATAAAAAATTAGCAAAACCCGAAGCAGATATTAATTTTCTAAAAAAAATGTAAAACGTTTGGCGTATTTCCGAAATTTACAATGAAATAGATAATTATTATTAAACAAATATTTTTATTAGAATTAAGATTGAAACTAGTCTCAAATCAAAATAAGCATACCAAAACACAAATGTGTTGTTAGTATTATGATTATATTTTTTATGATTTTATGCAGTTTGATCATAAAATATACTTCTGTAATCTCATAACCTGCTTTGTTAGGTTGACAAATAGTCTAACACCACAACATGTGTTGTTAATCACAGTTTTTATAATAATTTAAATGATTTTACATATATACATATTTGACGTCCAAATAATCTAACAACAAATATCTTTTACTGATTTTCTGAAATCATTAAGTCTAAACCAGTAAACGATTGGATTAGCAAGTGAGTTAATTGTCATCAAACAGTGATTAAAATAAAAGGTAAATAATTCCTTATTTCTATCGTCTAAAGTCAAACAGACGAACATGACGATACAAACTAGTCACCACGTCAATATGAGAACTCCAACAATAATTGAAAATGTTTTTATCATTTTTGTAGATTCTTCGACTTTATGTCTCGATAAAGGTATACGTCTTCTGTAATTAGTGATACTTCTGTAAATTGCTAAATACACCATTGTGTTAAGTACATTATACACAGAAACAATCACTGGAAAACAATACTTACAAACATTTAATTGACTGGAAATTATCATGAATCTTAGTTGACTCAATACTACAATGACTGCTAATGAGCAAGACTTCTTGGTTACAATCAGATGGTATTTCAACGGTGCCCAAACAAGTGCGATGTAGCAGTCTATAGCAACACAAGCAATCGAACAAACTGATATTAAAAGCATTACATGGGAGATTAGCCATATTAAACAATAGTAACACATGTGTACCGACATCAACACATACATTAGCAAGTTAAAAATTGAATTGCCAGCATTAGCTAAAGTTAATAAACTTATAAAGATATTTTGTATTTTTCGAAGTCGTTTAGTGGCTATAATCAAAACCACGACAAATATGTTGGTAATAAAATGAGAAGGCGCATAATGCATACAATATCGGGAGTGCATAAACAAACGTGTTCTGTACTAAGAGCGTAGTAAAGCTCGTCCACCCACGTTCTAGTAAGGCCGCACCAACTGCTATTATGTCCCTCCATATTTTAACCAGTTTCTCTCCGGTGTGTTTAGTGACCCACCCGGACCTGGGAAAAGGGGCCCACCCCCTTTTTGTGGATTCTGATCCGCCCCTGAAAAATGTTAATTATAATAGACTGCTTTATTGATTACAACCAATTACATAAATAACGTTTAGGCAAGTATCAGCCTCATCTGTCACATACTCGAATACGAATAACAGTTTATTGCAATTAATAGCATATTTAAGTTTAACAATTAAACTCCTTAATAATTCTCACTTATATTTGTTTTGAATATGATTACTATATATCATCCCTCTCACCTTATTTCGTTTTAGAATTCAATTCAATTTAAGATAAAATTTAATCCTTAAAAATATTAATTCAGAAGTTACAGAGAAAAATAAAATGTATCGAAAAACTGACCCATGTTTATTATTTTGAAATAATAAACATGTTTTATTTTGGGGGGATTTGGGAGAATTTGGAGGCAATCGACCCTCAAGAAATGTTCCATAGTTAAATTAGTTTTAATTAAAAACATTGCAACAGTTCATTTCTGTAATTGCATTTCTAAAATCAGTAAGTCGAAACCAGTAGATTATTGGATTCGCTAGAGAATTTATTGCCATTAAAGAGTAATTGCAATAAAATACAATCATATTTTTCTTATTAACATTATAAATCGTTTCTTTAAATACCATAAAAATGTTAATACAACAGATAATTCCCCATGTTAGACAAAATACACCAACTACAAGCGAAAATGTTTTTAACATTTTCGTAGATTCTTTGACTTTTTGTGTCGATAAGGGTAGTGATTTGCGGTGGTTTTGAATACTCCTATAAATTCCAATATACAGTGTTATGGTTATTGTGATGTATGTTGATACAACCAAAGGGAAACAGAAAGCACACTGTTCAAATGTAGCCATAATTGTTATTATGAATGCTATCTGACTTGTCACAATGACAATGATACAGATAGAACAGCTTTTCGTAGTGACAATAAGATGATATTTCATCGGTGCCCATACAAGTGCGATGTAGCGATCAATGGCGATGCAAGCAATCGAACAAACAGATATCAGGAATAGTGAGTGCGATGCAATCCAAACTAAGCAATGATATCTATTATTTGATGATAAACTTACATACATCAAAATGTTAAAAATTGAGCTTCCAGCATCAGTGACGGCTAACAAAGTTATAAAAACGTTCTGAATCTTCCGAAGCCTGTTAGTTGTTATGATCAATACTACAACAAAACTGTTTGCAATGAAAGAAATTACACATAATGCGTAGAGAGTCGGTAATGCATAAGCAAAGAAAGGTACTGTGTTTAGGATTTCGCGCGTTTCTTTATCGTTCATGGGCAAGTCACAGTAGCTACTATTTTGTGATCCCAGCATATTTTCTTAAAATATGCTTTAATATTGTTTTACAATCCAGATACAACAGGCTACAGTAATGTTGCACAACAATACCAGATCAATATTTTACTCTTTACATACTTTCATGTTTTCTTGTTTTTGCTAATTGTTTCACGATTTTGGCATCCTTTCTTAAAATAGCCTATTTTAGTGTATTATGACCTGGTGTCTCTAGTCTTGAGTTTTACTAATCTTCTTTTTGTTTGTAGGAGTGTGGTCCTCTATGGTCGTTTCTCTCGAACTCTTGCTGTCCTGCTCGAAATCTCACTCTCTTCTTACAATACAAAGATATAATTTAGACATGCTTGTTGTTTGTCCTTTCTAATTACTTATTTATAAATACAAAGTACAATGCAGTATATCCCAGTAATACAAATACTTAAATGAAAACATCAGAAACATGGAAGCAAAAACTTTGGCTTGCTCTTATTCTCGTATCAACTCGAACGTTTATTTCATAACTGATGTAATGTCTATTACTGACTGTAACTACCTCTTTCTGTTAATAGCATTTATATTTTAATATTTCCAGATTCATGTCATCCTACTTAAAGATATCACAATGTTGAACATTTTCATTAAAACCTGTCAATTCAGTATTACATCCTACACGCTGACATATATCATTTAATTTAAGCACTTCTGGCTGCAAAAGCAGCCTTTATTTATATACCGTGTTATAACTTGCTACTTGAGTTTTATCATCTCATGCAGATTCACACGTTATTACTGTATTTTCTTGTTGGTGTCGCATTATCTCCCTTTTGTTTATTTTCGATTCTCGTCAGCATGAGTGTGTTTTGTCACTTTTTAAAGAAATTGATAAGAAAAACATGTTCCGTACATTCTATTATGTTATTTAATTTTTGTTTGAATTGTAATTAATTTTTAGTTGATTATTTACCTTCTATTTCTATCGTATACCAATTACCTGAATATATAATGAGAATCACTGAACTAGTAAATAAATGTGTTACGATTACATTAAAATGATTGTTAATGTCAGTTTTGTACATTCCTTTGTGAATCGGTTAAATATATTAAATATTTTTTTTACATTAACAGAAAATAAGATCAATAATCTATACTAACAAGATATATAATTTACGCAAAGAGTGATGTACGGTAGGTGCTATAAAATGCGGTATCTGTGTTCAGTTCTTCCGTGCCATGATCTTGAAGTTTGGTTATTTCAAGGAGTGACTTACAGATTTTCATGAATCGCTTTGATGGTATATCGAAGTAAAGTCTGGTTTACTGGATGCCGTAAATTTTCCACTGGTTAAAGGGTGTCTTATTGAAGGATGCGCTCAAGAAAGAAAGAAGAGAATTGATGCTTCTTTCTATGAAGATGTAAGGAAAGTTGTGGACTTTTACGAAATTGATGATATAAGTCAAATGTGACCATGAAAGTGTTTGTCTCAATAAAAACAGAAAATGGGCGTGTGCACATCCAGCAGCGCTTAATGGTGATAAATGTTAGAGAAGTACATCAGTTGTATCTAGCTAGTGATAGTGGTAGAGATATTGGCCTGCCAACATTTGCAAGTCTTTAGCTAACACATGTATTCACAACCAATAAGAAAGACCAATAAGTGTTCTTATGTCGTTATCATGATAATTAAAATATGTTGATGTATGTGATTACTGGAATCCGTAAGGTTGTGCCTACATTGAAACCTACTGCAGATGAGCTAGCTTGTAAAAGCCACAGTTTTCTCAGTGGAAAATGAAAGCTGCATTGACCCCCAGTGTAAAGAATGAGGAACCTCCCTACTTCCAATTGTAATGAGAATTCCCATGTTTTGTACTATCAATGGAAAACAAAAGATTGCAGAACATACACATGTAATGCTATTCGGCAAAAGAAAAAGAGTTGTTTTTGCAACTACAAAAATTTGCTCGTCATGTTTATAATACAAAGAGGCAAGACAGACAGCTAAGAGTCATAAACGAACAACTGGAACCCCGCGAGATTATTCTACATCATTTTTCTGCAAATATATGCCTTGAAATATCAACGAGGAATAATGCAGGCTCATTTATTAAACTCGAACGTTCTTTACTTACTGCCATTGTGTACTATATGTTAGATGAGGAGCTGAGGCATGTGTCATATACTGTATTATCAGATAAACAACGTCATGATAAGAAAGCTGTAGTTGCATTCAATAAAGCCATTCTGAAGGATGTATGTGATAAATTGCCATTCAGCATCTTGTCAGATGGAGCTGGAAGCCAATTTAAGAATCTTTACATGTTCTGCAACTTATTACTTCATGAACATAATTTTGAATATCCAGCTGATTGAAGTTTCTTTGAAACTGCCCATGGAAAGGGACCCATAGATGGTATTGGCGGAAAAGTCAAGTGCTGTATGGCGATCTGTACTCCACGGCAAATTAATAATAGCTAATGCTAAATAATTTTATCTAGCAGCAAAGGACTTATATAAAATATCAATGTGTTGGCGATAGTAATTGCATTCTTTCTACAAATGAACATCTAGACGACCGTTCAAAATCATGCAATAGTCTACCTGGAACATTACATATTCATTTTATGAAGTCAGTAAATACCTATCAAATTGGACACCCAATAGATTCACAGTTCACTAATCCAAATCCTGTATTTAAAACAATATCTTTGTTAAAATCTGTTCCATCTGATGCCTTAAGCTCAGTAATATCTTATGCAATAATCTTATTTGATGCCGTTAGCTCAGTCTCATCTGATGCAATTAGTTCAGTTCCCTCTGTTTGGATTAGTTCGATTTCTCTCGATTCAGGGGGTGTTCCAAAGAAAGAGATTGTGTTTTGACTGAATTTGCAATTACAAAGATTACTGTATATATTTAAGAAAATATTTATACCCACTGACTACGTCAGATGCAATACTCCAATGCCCGTAGTCGATGTAAGAGGACGTTGTATTTTTGAATATCCTCTTCATAAATTAAGATTTGTGTGATGGTTATCAATGTCCTTAAAACCCTTGTTTCCAAAGTACAAAATTCTTTGAAAATGTGTTCCATTGGAAAATCTGTTTTTTTTTATTTTGCATCTCTAATCATATTTCTAATAACATGACCAGCTTTTTTATTTTCTATATTTAGATTATGTGATAACTTGAAATATTTCTTACAATTTTATGTATTATTATTACAATTTTCTTTATGTACTTAGCTAAAAGATCGAGAGATGTCTAAGCATTAAAAAAACAGGCTGACCCGAATTTTTACAAATTGTGGGTTGGTCGGACGTGGGCAACATAAAGATTTTGTTAGGTCCAAGTTGGGAACTTGTAATTGTTAATAGGCTTATAGCAGGTACAGTTAACCTTGCCTAAGTCGACTTTGCCTAAGTCAAAATATTCTTCAGTCTAATTAACTTTTATGATTACTATATTGACTCTGGTGTGTAAAGTAAGTAAATCCTTATCCAAACCTTACAATTGAGGTTTCCATAAAACTTTTTAAAAAAATGCTCTTCGCATTCCAGGTGCAGTAGTGACTCTCTATAAAATTTAAGCCTCAAATGGCACAACCAAGAATGGTTGCATTCAAAGTTGGAATATTTCAACTTGATGCATCAAGTATAACCCATGAAGTCTGAAGACGTATTTCTAAGAGGTACTGGTAGTACACCAAGTGCATGAGCCATGTTTCACATGGAATGACTTAGAGCTAATTGGATCATCCCAATGAGCTTATATAGTCTCCTCCATAATTATACTCTGATAGAAGTAAATCCTTTTCAAGTCCGAAAGATCACACAGTAGAACTGTAGCTTATTCCCAGTTTCAGTACCGTGAAGCGGAAGGGAGTGTAATACTCCCCCTGGATGGGACGCTAATCCATCGCAGGTTACTTCCCAAGAATTTGCTGGTACCCATCGTACAGCTGGGTAGACTGAAGTAAATGTAAGTAAAGTGCGATGCCCAGGCGCGCAAGCAATTTGCGTGGGTTAAACCACCGACCTCTCGATTGCGATTCCGAATCGAAACAGCTGCAGCGCCAACTGCTCCCACAGTGCTCTGCTGTAAGCCCACTAAATTAAACATGAAATTCCAGGTAGTATTTGATGAAAGCATGTACCTAGCCAATAACCATGGACATGTAAACAGCTTTTGGGAGTGCTTAGACCCAGGTCTTGAAAATGTGTAGAGTATTTTATTTCATGTAGTAAAATTTTAATCTTATACCCGAGTCAATAGGTTATGAATTTACATTGCATTTATTGATTTTTTTATAATATTGTATGTAATAATAGTTTAAAAGATATAAGTATGTTTTTGTTTACAAATAAAAATGTTAAATTGAAGTCAGATAATGATGGTTGATTTTTTTATTGAATAGTATAGTTTAATTTACACTGGGCAAACATGTTCCGTCCGGAACGCAATATAATTAATATTATTTCATAAAATTGCAGTAATCCTTTTGTTTATAGCTTATGGAACTAAACATTGTTATCTTTCACTTGCAAAAAGTAAGTTTCATAAGATGTTTCTTTGAGAAATTTTCAACAATCAAGTTATCAAGTCTTTACATTTAGAACGTCTATCTACCGCAGAAAAAAAGTTGAGTAGGAGTTTTTCTGTTAAATCCGACTCAGGTAAATTGAAGCATTGGTTCCCCGAGTCCATTTCAACAACATCTATGGGATAAAGAAATAACAGACATTTTGAATCCTACAAGTGTAAAGCAAACCGTTTTAAAAGTAGCCCCTTCCATACTAACAAATCACTTTTTAGGGAATTGAGTACGAGACATAAATATTTCAAAAGGCCGGAATCTTTGCATTAAATCTGATTTGAACTTTATTTTAATTTCAAAACTTTTAATACTGGTCACAACCAATTACATTAATAATGTTTAGACAAGTATACATATACTCGAATACAAATGAAACCTTACTGCAATCAATAACATATTGAAGTTTAACAATTAAACTCCTTAATCAATGACACTTTTTTTTGCTTTGAACATGATTACTATGGCATCTGTGTCACCTTATTTCATAAGCCATAATTTCTTGAATTTTCCAGGTAAACCCTCGAATTTAGTTTAAGATTCAAAAAGTTCAACATTTAATCATAAAAATATTATGCCAAAAATTACAGAGCATATTAAAATGTATGAAAAAACTGTTCAGAAGATTGTTCAAATATATTTTTTGTGGGGAGAGATTTTTTGGAGATTTTGGAGGTAATTGACATTCCAGAAATATTCCATAGCTAGATTAGTTTATTAATTAAAAACTTTGCAACAATTCATCTCTTTAACTGCATTTCTGAAATCAGTAAGTCGAAACCAGTAGATTATTGGATTCGCGAGTGAATTTATTGCCATTAAAGTGTAATTGCAATAAAATTTAATCGACGTTTTCATAGTAACCTCATAAATCGCTTCCTTAAACACCATAACCATGTTAATACAACAGATACTTCCCCATGTTAGAAAAAATACACCAACTACTAGCGAAAATGTTTTCAACATTTTTGTAGATTCTTCGACTTTGTGTGTCGATAAAGGTATGGATCTGTGGTGGTTTTGAACGCTTCTATAAATTCCAATATACAATGTGGTGGTTATTATGATGTATATTGATACAACCAAAGGGAAACAGAACACACAGTGTTCGTATGTAGTTAGGTTGATTATTATGAATATAACCTGAATTATTACGATGATAATGACCACAAAAGAACAACTTTTCTTAGTGACAATAAGATGATATTTCATAGGTGCCCACACAAGTGCGATGTAGCGCTCAATGGCGATGCACGCAATGGAACAAACGGATATCAAGAATAGTGAGTGCGATACAATCCAAACCACACAAAGATATCTATTAGTTGATGATAAACTTACATACATCAGAATATTTAAAATGGAGCTTCCTGCATCAGTGACAGCCAACAGAGTTACGAAAACGTTCTGAATCTTGCGAAGTCTCTTAGTGGTTATGATCAATACTACAACAAAAGTGTTTGCAATGAAAGATATTGCACATAATGCGTAGAGAGTCGGTAATGCATAAGCAAAGAAAGGTACCGTATTTAGAACTTCGTGTGTAACTTTATGGTTCATGGGCAAGTCACAGTAACTATTATTTTGTGATTTCAGCATACTTTCTTAAAATATGCTTTTATATTGTATCACTATCCAGATACAACAGCTTATACTAGTAGTGTTGTATGACAATGCCAGGATAATATTCTTCTCTTCACGTACTTTCGTCTTCTTGTCTTTGCTATCCAAGATTTTGGAATCTTTCCTTAAAATAGGCTTTTTTTTAAATTGTATTACCGCCTAGTTTCTCTATTCTGAATATACTAACGTTCTTCTTGCTTGTAGAGTGTGTTCCGTTGTCGTCATTGACCTCAAAATATTGCGTTTTGGTCAGAATGTCACTCTCATTAAAATAAAACTTAAGACATGCTTGTAGTTTTTGCTATATTTAAGATTTTGGAATTTTTCTTAAATTAGGCTTTTATATTGTATTTGCCTAGTGTCTCTACTCTGAACACACTAACCTTCTTCTTGCTTGTAGAGTGTGGTCCTTTGTCATCATTGACTTCAAACTAGTTGGTCTGAATGTCACTCATTAAAAGACTTCACACTTTAGACGTAGTTTTTGCTATATTGAAGATTTTTGCATCCTTCCTTAAAATGTGCTTTTATTGCATTACCACCTAGTTTCTCTACTCTGAATACATTGTATTAATCTTTTTCTTCCTTATAGAATGTGGTTCTTTGTCGTCCGAATAACACTCTCATTAAAATACTTTAGACATGCTTATAGTTTGTGCTATACTTCCAAGATTTTGGTATCTTTCCTTAAAATAGACTTTATATTGCATTACGACGTAGTGTCTCTACTCTTGATAGATTTTTACGAATCTTCTTCTTGTTTGTGGAGTGTGGTTCTCTGTGGTCATTTACCTCAAACTCTTGCTGTCCCTCATTACCACCAAATATATAATTTATACATACTTTTAGTTTTGTCCTTTCATATTTTTTTTTATGAAGACACTGTAAAATGTAATATATGACAGTAACACAAATACTTAAATGAAAACATCATCAGAAACCTGGAAGAAAAAACTTACTTTGTCTTGCTCTTATTCTCGAATCAACTCATAATTGATGCAATGCCTATTACAGACTCTGTAACCACTTCCTTCTATTAACAACATTCATATTTTAATATTCTTTAGACTCTTGTTATCCTACTTAAAGACATCACAATGTTCAACGCCTTCATTAAAACCTGTCAAATAAGTATTAGATCATACACTTTACCAATTATGAAATATCTAATAAAGGCACTATGGAAGTCATACTCAAGTCAAACACTCTGTATTTACATACTGTTTAATTGCCTACTGTTTGAGTGTTGATCATCTCATGCAGATTTAAAGCTCTCGTTGCTGTATTTTCAATTGGTGGCACATTGTTTTTTTATCTTCGAATTTCTGTATTTAGGTGTAATGTTTCTGGTCAGGCGCGAGTGTGTTTTCTTACTTTTCTTTATTAAATTTTGTTAAGAGAAACATGTTACGTACCTTCTTTCTGTTAGTGAATTTGTGTTTTAATTGTAATAATAATTTACTTAGTTGAATAATCACCTATTTATAATTGTCACGATGTGTATTCATTCATTACTTATCCACTTCCGTTTACTCCAACGCCAACTTGTATCGTAACTCTTTACGTGTCCATACACTCTATTACCACCAAATAGTCACCGGCTAAGAATAATACTAAAACTTATGTAGACTTTCATAGCGCTCTATACAATTATAAATTTACAATTTCAGTAGTTCACAATAAAATCAAATTATAATGTCATATAGACTATCGCAGACACTATAATTATAAACATTGACATTGCAAACATCCAACAAATCATACATACGTTATAAGTTATATTTAACTACAGAACAACAAACAATCAACTTACTAGTATCTGTATTACCCTAGTAGCTAGATCAACTTTTGTATGCACTTTTAGGTCCAGAGAATTTGACTTCAAAAATTGGTTTATGGTGGTCAAAGAATAATTTCTGGCCTGGTAACACATTTTGAAAATGTGGCGAAAGGTCAAAAGTTCAAGGTCAAAATCATAAATATATAAAATATATCATATCTTAACAACTACTGGAGCTAGAGAATTCATTTTGGTGCCAA
>JAOTQE010107514.1:0-13445 GCA_025631205.1 Nesometra sesokonis
TGCTGAATAGTGGAAGAGCCTTACGTCACATCACTTGCGGTAGCGCAGACGCGTCGCCTAGTGGGAACCAAGCCTTACTTTTACAGAGAGTGGCATAACCATAGATTTATTATTTACGGCTAGATAGTGAACTTAATTCAGCACTGTAGAATTGCAATCCCATGTAGGCGCCTACGATTGATTTATAAATTTATTGATAAATCAGAAACTTTTACGATAGATCGTGGATGCAATTTCGCCCCAGTAACAGCGTTAAAACGTAACGCGATTTTATTGGTTGGATTTTTGACGCGTCTTTCAATTAGTAGACGCTTCCATGGAATTGCACTTTGGGCTGTATTCTTGGAAATTAAAATAATACATCTATGCATTTAGCAGGAGAGAGTAGACATACAAGTTCCATGAGCTCATTCTTTCGGATGATACGTTACGGTAAGCCATTGGTCCTACGTGCAACATGGCTCATTTGCATGTTAAAATCCAAGCGCACTCTTTGAAAGAGTATGGGATTTTTTTATTGGTGCACTGCCAAATCACCAGCAGAAGGACCCAGTGGAAATAAGTCCACTTTGACATTCTTATGATATCCCACGGTGTCTCACAACACCAAATACAATAAATCAAGTCATCATTTTAACTTTTTTTTGCGTAAAAACCGATATATGTTGCTACAAACATAATATATTTGCTTCTTCTGATAATTTTCAGCTACTATTTGGTGACCATGGGGATCAGTATCACCGTGGAAACCTTCATTTACATCCAGGTAGCCAAATAGAAGTGTTGCTTCCGTTCCTCAGCATTATACTGCCTAATCATGTTTTAGAAGCAAATCCAAAATGGAAAAGCAATTTGTTGATAAACAGCAACAGGTACATGGTATGTTTTTAGATTTTTTATTTTCTAAAATATGAAATTCCAAGTACATAAAAGTTAGCAATAACATCATATTTTTTAAATAGTTTTTATTTACTAAAACAAGAATTTTACTTGCTTTGTTACTTTTAGAATTGGTTATTCTTCATTTTCATGCCATTTTAGAACATCTTTATACTTCACTTTTTCTTTCATTTTAAAATCTTAAATCGAAGAGGTCAACTAGTCAACTTCAAGTAAGAAAGTATACTTCGAGCAATGAGATACACGCCTTGGCGACATCCTGTCAATCTGTCACGATGGTGTGGCTCATTGCTTGGAGTACGGTATGTGTTGTTATACATTCTTATTTAAAATTTTAACGTTTTTAAGATCTGATAGTAGGTTTCTTTTGTAGTAGAAAATATGTTAGTAATACAGTGTATACTATCTTTACCATCGTTAGTTGATCGGTCGGTCTAGTTTCCAGAGCTAAGGCTACTCAATATAGCCTACTTTCATTCTTGCTCATATTTATTTTATTCGAGTTACGATTTTATAGTGTACAGACTAATATTCTGCTAAACACAATGTTATGCCTGTAATAGCTTTATGGAAAATTTAGTTTCCCTGAAATCGGTTTAAATAATTGCATTATGTTTTGCATTCAAGGTATTTTATGATCTTCATCAAACGATGAAATCTCTGATGCACTATCCGAACATAGAAAAGGTTAAAGGTCATATACATCAATCGTCGTACAATATTCTTACCCAAACTATACCAAGGTAAGCGATAATAAAATCGAATACTAAAAGACATTAATATATAATTTTAAATCATAGAATGTCGTAGGCCTATTAATAGTAGGGTTCCGCACGTTGATAAACAAGTCGTCGCACCCTCTAGTCGCTCGTAACAACAAAATGAAATTAACCACACACACTTATATCGTTGCTATTGAACTTTATAAACAAAGTAATTCTTCGATTATTTCCTACCAAAAATGAAAAATCCACTTAGATGGCAGGTATCAAATGGCAAAGACTAACCGAGCCTTATGATTTTTCATTCAGGTCACGTGGATGCTATGATGCTCGAGTGCCACTATGGTCATGTGCCTGCAGACAACAAAAGGTATAAATATAAAAAACTATCACTTCATAGCTAAAGTTGAGCGGAAGTCAACATCCTGAACATTAATCACCTATACAGTAAGCTTATGTATGCAAAATTCGCTAATACTCAATATAAAATAGTTAGGTTTCGCAACTTTACGAAATACGATAACGAAAAACGGATAGGGCACAATTTCATTTTGGAACCTTGCTCAAAGTTACAAAATATATCAACTTTTCTACGAATTGTTCATTATCGTCGTAAAATACTTACCAACTCTGACATATTTTTTAAGTTGTTTATTCGTTTTTGTTGCGAACCCTCCATACTAAACAAACAGTAAAGTAACGACCCGGTCAACAATGTACAGTGTTAGCAGTACTCCATGGTATTAACCAGTGCAGTGATATCACCCATAAATGAGGCATTCATTGGTTAGTTTGTCACTTGCTTAAAACACTTTAATTAACTAAATATTAATTAATAAATCGTGTTTCTATAAATCTTGCGCGTTGTAATTTGTAAACGCACATGCATTTTATTTATTCATATTAAGAAAGTTGTGGGCATTTTTCTTTTCATAGAACGTCCACAAGAGCAACCAAAATAAGTTGAGATGATTAGCTCTGATGACAATCGAATGAGTAAAAAAATATACATTAAGCACTTTAATTAGTTATAACGTCATCAAGGAAATGATTGTAACTCGGTACTTTAATTGTACCAACTCTCAATCCCTAGGATGTCATTTTAGAGCAAAGACATTTAGAATTCTGTCAGACCTTAAACAACTTGACTTTTTTTCATCCTGTATACTAAATATTTAAAAATATTTTAGTCTATTTTTTATTTTTATTTCTAGGTGTTTCTCGGTAACTGGACTTATATCCACAAGCAATATAGTATAATGGCAGCTAATGAAATCAACAAGCATCACGCACAGGTAACGAGCTGTGTGATATTCAATCGAACAAATTAATCTTATCATGATTAATCAGATTAGAATTGATTAGATTAGATTTATGAATGTGATTAGGAGATCGGTTGTTATGGCTTTGCTAGATCTACCTTTATGATGTATGACACCAGAATTGAAACGGAATGCCGAGAACGTTTTCGATGTGCCTCTTGTTTTTAGCTTGGCTTGACAGACCCCATAACTTCCCGTCTAATTAATGAAGTAATGGATCTTTTTTAGTGACAGGCTACTCGTAAAATTTAGAGGGCGATTCATTGTTGTAAAAGCTGTTTGTAGTCGCAAAAAGGAACTGATCACATGCGGAATTTGATTTTATAAAGTAAACCGTTTTCCAAATCTGCCAACTATCGCTTTTAAGTTTAAGAAAATAACGAAAGGTCGTAAACATGTGAAAATGTATTGTATTGTCCCTAAAGGGACTTGAACCAGTGTATCAATTTCATTGCAGGTTTCAAGTCATACATTTTGTCATTTTGTCCGATCGACAAGTATCGTTCAACAACAAATCTTTGATTTAGAAGAAAATAACGAATTCAAACGAATTTCAAAGCAAATGAATGGGGGCTGTTGGCACATCAGTTGCGGTTCAGAAACCCAATCGAGAGGTCGGTGGTTCGAGACTCACTCATGCCAGTTGTTTATGCAATGCACTTTACTCACATTGCTTCAGTCTACCCAGCTGTACGATGGGCACCGGCAAATTCCTTGGGGAGTATCATACTCTCATCCGTTTCACGATATTAAAACTGGAAATAAGGTCCAGCCATGTGGGCCTTCAGGCTCGGAAAAATGATTTACTATTGGAGCACGTTATATAGCCAAATGTCATAAAATAATGCACATTCCTGCAAACTTTATGAAAGAAGATTTTGCATAATCTATAGGGGTGTAATATAGCCGTAACTCGTTGAAATACGAGTACTTTTTTTCAGATCGTTAGCTCTTTAAAAATCAGATCTAGTTTGAATCAACCCTCTATAGGCGAACATGCATATTGCTCTTTATTGTTATCACAATTTTTATTGTCTTCATAGAAACCTCAGTCCTCGTGTATGGATGTGGAGGTAGACAAGATCACGTCAGTTATTGAACAGACGTTTGAGTATGGTGGAAGGGCCAAGCGAGTTCAACATTATATAGAGTTTGAATCTCAGCAAGGCCCATCTAAATGGCAGGTGCACATTAATCACAAGGGCGACATTGAACATGTAGGTATTTACACGTTACTGGGAATATACGTATCCTTGCGTAATCATTTTATTACGTTGATTGAATTTTCAGCTTTTAACAAAAGAATGGAGAGGAAGTAAACAATATATTTTAAAAATAACACAATTGTTCTTAACTTCATCAAATAGACAAAGCCCATTTTCATTAAAAAGTAGCCTTAGGCCCCATCACATAAAATTTTCGGTGAACAACCATACCTGCCCAATGCGTGAAACTGTTGCTGCCAAGTAGGCCTACCAAACTGGTTTCGACAAGTAAACAAAAATACACATTTGCCCTACTTTACTTTTTGTTGTTTACTCCACGCGTATGTGGGTTGTATTTGTCTAGTTCTTCATGGTAATGTACATCAAAATTGAATTCGCTTATACCATTTTCGCCTCATTTTGGAGATTTCTGGAGTATAAGTCCGGTATTATTTACATTTTTTACGAATTAAAGACCTCCAGCTTTTCATATGCATCAAAACACCTTTATATTTTAAACTATCTATTGGTTGGTCGGTCGGTCAATTTTGGTGGTCTCAGTCACGTACAGTCACAGAGTTAAACAACAATTTATCATGTAATCTTCGACAAAGTCTCAGCTCCGTATAGTTACAGTACTGTTAGTTACCATAGGGCAGTTTCCAGTCTTACAATCCAAAGGTTTTATAGGGGGAACAATTTATCCAACAGAATAATCATCAATTTATTAATAATATAATAACTTTACATTCACAGTTGAAGCAAATTAGTCGTTACCAGAAGTACGAAGATTGCCGAGACGAAAGAGTTTCAATAGAATTCTGTATCTGCCGTCAATATCCACCAGATTCTCCATGAAGATCACAATAAAATTGATACCAGAAGATTGATTGATTGATACGAAGATTGTCGAGACGAACGGCCTATAGAATTTGGTATATGCCGCCAGCCGTATCCCACATAAACTCTACAAGATCACACATTAGTGCTTACCAGAAGTAAGATTTTAACGACCAATGATATAAAAGAATTATGTATCTTCGGCCAATATCCACCAGATATTGATAAGATCGCAAATTAGTCGATATCAGAAGTACTAATATTGTCGAAACGAACGAGTGTCAGAAGAATTCTGAACATTATAGACAAAATATTTCATGAGATGTCCAATTAGTCACAAATTGGATTATGTATGGCACTATTCAGGATCGCAACAAGATATTGTCGAGATGGACGAGTGTCAACAGGATTATGTGTCGCCGCCTCTACCAAAAATGTATTGTCAGGGCGCAGCCAGGATCGAATGAGAGGGGTAGGCTTTTGCGCCTCAACTAAAGGTTACAAAATCTTCCAGTGTGGAATCTTCTGAGAGGGACCGAACTTGGGGAAATAAGTTAACAGGAGAATTACTAAAGCTCTTGACGGGCAAACTGTGACGCAGCCATGATCAAATGAAAGATGGGGTCAGACTTGCGAGCGAAGCGGGCAAGTAAGACTGGAGGAAGGAGGCGACAAGTGTTTTTATTCATTTTTTATTTTCATTTATCTTTAAAAGACACATTAGAATCCATCAAATGTTTCGCTTTCAGCCTGCCTTAGTTTGAAGTGGTACACACGGCGGTGTACCAGTATTGGAAAGGAAGAGATGCGAAGTTTATAAGTTAAAACAAACGTGACACCTCGGAAATAGCACTAGTATATTACTAAGCTAAAGTATCACAATTTAACGCTATTTATCATTTAAACAATGCGAACCGAGATGCAACAGATTAAAAAAAAATATAGAACCTCTATCTCTATATAAAATGGCACATTATAAAATGTGGTCAATTGAAAAATCCGAGAACTCATAGCTAATGATATACTTCACCATTATGTGGCATCTCTCAAACCCGTAACGAGTATTGTTGGAAGGGATTTCGTTGAGTATGAGTGGAACCAGACATAGGGTGGGCCAGATAATGGTTTAATCTACCTGAGTCCCTCCATGCTCGGGGTTGATGTACAAAAAGCTAAGAATATTGAATTTCTAAACGATCGAATATGGCACTTTTACATATTAAAAATCCTTTATTAAAGTGTTCCGATTTAATGCAATTGAGGTACGACTATGTCATCATTTGAAGAAAACACACCCACGTAAGCTCTATCACGGGTAGGCCGATGTGTGAACGTGTTAGAATTTATCACCTCTAGATGACTGGAAATGCCGCTCTATTAAAAAAAAAACGTTTTTGAAAAGTGTCGCAATTTAACGCTATTTAGGCATTGGACGTAAAGATAAAAACACACCCACGTCATTCCAAGCATGCTTTAGAATAATAGTACCTAGACTTACGGAGTTTCAAGGCAAAATAATTTTATATAATCGACGCATGATTTGGTAATATAAATAAGAAATCACAAACCTAGGTTCTATCATGATGTGCAGGAGAAAATATATAGAACGAGGGATCTCTGTATGTTGAGAATTTACACTCTTTTCAATTTAATTGAAGGACTGAGACGAATTTAGACATGGGGTTAATTAATAAAGTTCTACTGCGGGATTGCCTCTAGATTCCTCTTGGCTGGGGAAGCTGAGGAAATCTTCAATGTAGTGAGTGAGGAATTCTGGTTTCAGACACATTGCCGTAATTCATTCGTTTACTTCGTTTCATTTTGTGCATTCCCAAGCAACATAAAAATACATACAGTATTATTAGCTGTTGACGTTCTACATTAACCGGGATTTGATTTTCTTGTTTCTGCATAACCTGTTGAGGTTTCTACCTTATCAGGGAGTTTTTCTACATTAGCTGTTGATTTCTACATTACTGGTCAAGGCCGGTGGAAGCTTTCCGACTGGTCGGGCATTTTCCAGACCACTTCTTAGACAAAATGTAAAAAAAAAACAAGAACAAGTCGTTCTCCAGATACCCGGATTGATGTAATCTTGCGAATCGAAATTAATTGCTCGTAGAATCGACCAATCAAACAAATCGAACGAAAAAAACACATCATATCCGGGGCCTACTGTACCAAAAAGTAAAATTAGACCTAAAAGTATTCTCACGATTGTAGTTTTGTCCCATTCTTTTTAATACTAGAGGAGGAGCTCGCTTCTCTCGTTCGTAAGTAAACGTCGCGACATTCTTGATTTTCCAAACACGTCCATGAGAAATTGCCATCAAATGTATTAGAAACACAACACAACGTTTACGGAGGCAGAGGCTGTCTACTATACAACGGTATTATTTTTTATTCTGTTAGGCCTATATTTGTTTTCTTTCATAGTAATATAAAAATGGTATTATTTAGCACATTATACCAAAACCGCCTAGTGTTGACTCCTATGACATAACACTGCAATCCCTAAGCTTCATAATAAAACTATAGAAATATGTAAATCTTATTCTTAAATTGGTGGATATGTTCTGTTATTTGTGACACCAAAAATTATATTTTATTTTATAAAAGTTGCAACTTTATTTTAAATATATTTTCATGATATCATTAGCAAAAACATTTTGTCTGCACTTTTTGATGGCCGCTTAGTCAAATGCAGGCTTAACATTTGTCGTCTGAACACAGGATCAGATTGAAAATACAGACAACTTTCTTTTCCACTGCAATATCCTTCTCTCATATGAAAACACTTTCACACACCGAAGAATGAATTCCTCTATTGGGGTATCGACTATTCTGAGAATACTTGAAATGGGATAATTACAAAAAAATCACATTTTGCTTCATGATCATCTTTACTCAGTTGTTGCATTTGAAAGAATTGATGGCATTGTTGATTAACATTGTATAAAAATACCTGACTGACATATAAAATGCCAGGACTAGATTTTAAATGTAAATACCGTACCTTAATCAAGTTAAAAAAATACATATTATAGAATGTCTTTCATTTTAAGAAATTAGTAAATATTTATATTATAATCATAGTCATTGTTATCATTATTTAAGGTGATGAAGAGGATGATGGTGATAATAACAATGGTAATGATCGTTATTTTTATCATCATCATCATCATCATCATTACCTATTATTATTTAATCAATTATGTATTATTTTATAATGTATTTATTTGTTTGTTTGCAAATAGGTCTAGATTTGTCTATTTATTTGTCTATGTAGCCTATTTTTCTTCTCCCCTCCTGCCTCCTCTGTCTCTTTCATCAATTCATGGATTTCAATTCAAAATCAAACATTCGTAAGGATTGAAACGTAAGACGTGAGAATCCAATGGGTTTACAATGTATTAGGCTACTCGCAGAATTTAATTACAATTCTGGTTACTGTTATATTAATATATTACTTAACATTTTTTCTTATACCCGAGAGCAATTCTTGAATTGGGCCATTTCTGTAGAACGTAAAATGACAGATCACCTAGATATATTTGCCATTAACACGCATTATGCGTGAGTCTCATGAATTGTCAGGGGCGGATGTAGACTTTTGGAAAATGGGGCGGGGGCAGAAGGGGGGCTGGTAGAGAGTCAGAGTTCTAGGGGTGTCCGGGGGCATGCTTCCCCGGGAAATTTTGGACTTTGGAAGTCCTGAAATATCCTCAGGGGCGTGTTAAGAGATCAATTCTACCTAAATATTTTCATTTTATAGACAATATAAATATTATTGTTATATTTTTCTTTTCGAAGGGGGGGGGGGGCGGCCCGGCCCCCTTAAATCCGCCCCTGATTGTAGCATATTCATGACGTTTCACGCACAAATAATTGTTCTCACGCATTGGCATAATTCTCACGCCTAGACAGTCATTCCAACAGTCTTTGTCATGCCTTAGACAATATAGAGCAAAATATGAAAAAAAAATCGAAATGGCCCCGAAACGGTAGTAATATTGATGACAAATGACACAATCGGTCCAAAAATGGGCATATGAGGTGTTTTTGTTTGCTTGTCAGATCGAATTCGGAGAAAATGTGGCCCAGCACTGGGGGCGGGGTTTGTCTCATGCATTGGCGCCAGAAGAGGTTGGTAGGCATATCAGGGCAACTTCCATTCTACACGGCCAATGAACCAGACGGCTTAATTTGAATGTTATTTAGGCCGGTGCACAGCGAGTAAGTTACTTTGCACTGTACCGCTCGTGCTTTGAAGTACCAGACGGGCTCTCTAACAAGAGTCGTCATTGTCGAAATTAAGTACTTATAAATGGAAACAGTAGTAGGTATGTATTTTTATTATGATACCTCTCGAGTTTTTTAAATTATTCGTAAAGAGTACGGGAATTTGCTTAGTATTCTAGTTAGCTGTTAAAAAAACAAGAGGATGTTACAGTAGTGGATACAATTTTCCCTTGGGTTTGAGGATAGTACATGATATGGGTATCCCAAAACAAAGTTACTGGAAATCTGATTTGATTTCGTTACATTTGACCTCAATTTGTTTTAAATTTAAAAAATACAATGTTGTTATATCGCTGTATATCAAATTCAAACTGTTTATCTCTGCAACCCGTAGGCATATTAAAATTATTTTGGGCTAGTTAGTTAAAAACAACAAAATTGACCGGAAATTCTACTCCTGGCACTTTGACCTTTGACCATTCGAATCTCCATAACTAGTTGTCATACAGATATAAAATTGGGTTCAAAATGTTCAAAACATGTACATTTGTATTCAAATAGTGGCACCAGGGGCCAGGTCCCCCACTTCGTCGGGGAAGGCTGGCCCCCGTTATGGAAGAATGACCTTTTTTGTCGGGGAAGAACCTAACAAATATTGTATAATTGACCAGAAAAATAGAAATAAACACATACAAATGAGGAAAAAATAGGCTACGATGACACGCAAAATGGGGAAATAACGGGTTTTTTGTTTCTTGTCAAAACCTTACTGGTAACCACGCACACCCGGCCCCTTCCCTGGAACCTGGATCTGCCCCTGGTTGTTTCCCCTATGGGACCTTCCCTCCGCCTTCGGGGAAATCCTGGCTGCCACCACGGTTATATTTAGTATAATGTATGTTTATATTTAGTACACAATGAAACATGTTGTCAAAATAAAACCGGAATTGTGGTTATTGATCTTTGACCTAATTTTTACAATCGCCTAAAACAAATGCAAAATATTTATATATTTGTTTATTTCATAAACATTAAAAACCTAGTAGCAAACATACAACTGCCTAACATTATTTTTTTTAGCGTAATTCGATGTCAACATGAAATTATTTAAGAAGTTTATGATTTTACTTGTGATCACGTCTGTGGGAATTTGTGTTCAAAACATCATACACTACGAGAACGTTCTTGCTCCGAAAGGTAAATTTAGTTTTTCTTTTAACATATAAATAAATTGGCATTAATTTGTAATATTTGTAATTAATTCAATTTTTGGTTAAAAATCAACATATTAGCAAGTTTACACAAAAATGTATACGAATTTACCATAAAATAACTTTAAATTGGAGATTCATACGTAGTGGTAGAAACTAACAGAAATGATTATTATACTTCTACACTATAATTCATGTACTTCATAAGTACTTTCGGATGTACTACACACGAAAGTACTCCTGAGGTACGGTACATAAATTCTGCAATGTAGAAATATAATTATCATTTCTGTTCTGTAAATACAACATTACTGTTATACAGCTTGAAGTTTGTAAAAGCCTTTTAAGTCTTTTACAAACTATAATTCAGTTTAATTTGTAAAAATGTTTAAAATAGTTAATATACAGTTTGTTAAACGCTGTAAATTCGTTTAAAAGTTAAAGGTAAGAAAGTAAAATGGATAAAGAGTGAGTCGAGATTAAAATAGATATGGTAATAAAAACACAGTTACCTAAAATGCGTAGTTTAAGGTTATGTTCAGACTCAACGGTTAACGCGTCGTACCATTATTTGTGTATGAACTAGCCGGCGATTATCGTAAGTCAGTAATTCAGAGGGTAATTTGTGCTTCCTGCAAATCTAAGATTAGCGAATCTACGGAGCTACTCCTTGTATACTTATATGGTTTTGTCCTTTGTTACGTTTTGCCCAAGTTTGAAATCGGTCTGCATTGGCCAATCAATTGCGAACCACTTGTCACAGAAAAAAAAACACTGGTGGCAGTTTAAAAATTGCTTATGACCCCAAAACCAGGGTAAAGCTCAAATGGTGTAGAGTACATGTAGACACATTTATATTCAGTCTAATTGACACATTTGTATAAAATTTACCGTAAAGTGTATTTTTGACCTTTGACCGAACACATATCCCGTAAACCACTGGTCGTCATATTTGAATAAAATTGACGTCAAACTAATCGGAAGGTATAGGTTTATATTGAATATAATAGAAGTATTCAGAAACAGGTTCTCAAACTTGCCCTGCTTTATCTTTTGGCCCATCAACTTTGAAAAAGTAATTGTAGCAATAAATGTAACATATTCCAATAAGTACTAGGTCTAGATGAACAATTTTGGTCGTAAAATACTCTGAAGGTACACATTTATTTGAGAACCGTGATCCATAGTAATAACAACAGTATGGGTTCGAGGTCCGCTCGCACTATGGTTCCGGTGGTGGAACACGTCTTCTCGGATAAGGACTATAGGTGTATTGTTCCATACATCCCCTGCCGTGGACAGATGAATGAGCGCCTGTCGGGCCGCAGGACATAACGTGACCCTTAGGGGCGTAGAAAGTCATATAAATGTGTAATATCTGGTCCACAGCGCCTTTAGACTCTACCCGGAAGGTATAGGTTATGTTCATTTCAATTGGCAGTATTTTTTCAAATGTTTTACTCAAACTGGGATAAAGTGAGCTCTAACCTCACCCTTTTTCCCAACCTTCAAATGATATTACAGGACGTTTCCAAATAAATATTGAATAATAAACAACCTTAGATGTATTATTTTAACGACTAGATAGTGAACTTCGGAAGCGCCTACTATTGGAGGAATCCAACCAATAAAATCGCGGTACGTTTTAACGCTGTTGATACGGCGAAATTGCACCCCAAATTTTCCATAAAAGTTACTGATTTATCAGTAAATTGAAGCAAATTTATTCCCAATATAAAGGTAATTGACAACGTAAAATATGTCTAACGTACATAATGTTTATGACAAATGAATTTAAAATAATTATAAAACAACTATTATTATTTTACTCAAATGTTTGCGACAAAGGCTTACGATCATAAATAATAGGCGCTACATGTGACTGCAATTCTATAGTGTTAAGTTTACTCTCTACCCGTAAGTAATAAATCTATGTAAACAACACACAACAGTAGCAAACAAATAAGCATGGCTGGACGTTAATTTACTTAAAGCGATTTTAGAACTTGCAATATACGTAAATATTAATAAAACTAAACTATGTTATTAAAGTATGTTAATCATATAATTTTGTTTTCAAGATTTCATCCATTTGATGAAGCATTGACATTTATGTAAATCTAACAATATTAAGTTAATGATAACTTTATATTTATGTTAGCAGTACACAAACGATCAATATTATATGAACATGCATCGACTTCCAGCAGCAAAAGTCTCAAACCACAAAAGGTAAGCTTAAATATACAAAAATAGCTTTATTTATTTATTACAAATTTGACACAATAATTGTTCATTGAACAGGGCGTGTCTAGAGGTAGACACGAAAAAACCCAACACAGGAGTGATTTTCTCTAAACCCTTGTTCACAATAAAATATGTACACATATAAAATCCCTCAATAATGAATATGAAATACAATAAAATTCATCTAAGGTTAATTTAACCATTCATTAAAGAAATGTTTAAAAAGCAGCAGCTTCGACATACAGAGAGTTTTGAAACAACGTGTTATGAATAAAAACCCTGTAAAGCCTGTCAGTATAGCGAGAACATACCTCAAATGGAATGTCCGTCAAGGCCTAAAAATCTCCCCATAGAAGCGAACAGCACACCAAACCCTGGAAACGCTCCTCTTGACTGGAAGAGGACATTAAACGTTAAACAGTTTTAGCCTATCCTTATTGGAAGGACGATCTTCAAATCTTCCATCTCCACGAACAAAGGCAATCGCAGTTTTTAGACGAGGAAAGCGTCTCTATAAACAGCTTTTAAAAAAATGTCTGTCTGTCTGTCTGTCGGTCTGTCTGTCTGTCTGTCTGTCGTGTCACGCACGTTTGTGGCTATTTGCCTTGTGTTCTTTTCCTATATAATTTCCTAATAACCAGCATTGTGTGGGTGTCACTTTAAATATCTACGATATATTAAACAATTAATTAATCATCAACTGGTAATACATTAACATTAAAATTGAATTAAAATGTCATTATAAATACTCGTTGA
>JAOTQE010107525.1:0-13445 GCA_025631205.1 Nesometra sesokonis
TTACCATATTTCTTATATATTAATATTTCCAAACATTACTTTTATGAGTAAAGAAATAGATAAATATGGCAATAACAAATATTAAAACAAATCATTTTAAGATAAATTTACAGGTTTTGTTATTGTACCATCTTATTTAAACATCAAAACATTATTTTAATAAACCCCATCTATAGAAATTTATTAGTCAATTTTAATCAGTAGTAAGCTCCATCGCACAACATCACATTGATCGCATTCACCAAGAGTCAACATTTAATGATGAATCGCCAAAGGGATTGAAAAAAGGCTTACGGAATAATCTTGCTGCTTATGATAGACTAAACCCAAGATGATTCAGTAGTTATCATTATTGAAAATCCTCTGAGTAACATTACAACAGATATAATGTAGAAGTCAGAGAAAAATTACGACAAATATAATGCAGTCGTATGAGTAACATTACAACAAACATAATGTAGCAGACATATTTAAGACCGTCAGAATAAAAATACCAATTGAAATATTGTATAATAAGAAATATATAATAAAATATATGGGGATGTTTTAGAAGTAATTGTTAATTTAAATATAGGCAAATTTTACTTCTATTTTTATTATAAAGAGAATAAAAGTACTTTACATGAAAATCTTTTATTATTATAGTATACAGTAATAATAAATCAATAAATTAATAATATATATTTTTATCATGACTAAGATATTATAGATATATTGTAAACAAAATGCTGAATGAGTCAAAGATGAGTTTTAATATTATTTTGCCATAGCGAGTTCAATTTTTTTTGTATCCCTGAAAATTGTCATTCAATAATTATTATTATTTAAACTAAAAAATTAAGGTATACAGTTGAACCTCCCGTAAGCGGACACCCTCGGGTCCGGGAAAAGTGTCCGCTTACGAGAGGTGTCCGCTTACAAGAATTTTGGCCGATAGAGGGCAAAAGTTGTAAATTAGGTATACAATCTTATGTCTCATATTTCCCGGCATTCTCAATAGAAATTGTCTCTTAAATGTCTAGACACTGCATTCTATATTTTATTATAATTTATATGGTTTTTCATTTTTAAGATTGGTTCAGTAATATGATTCTCAGCCATTACAGTAAAAGGATGATTTTATACAGAAATTTGTATTTGTTGTACAGAAAAATCACTAAATTTTCCAGGATGTCCGCTTATGTGAGGTAAATTAACATACAAATAATCTTATTTTAAGACAAAAAGTGTACGGGAGGTGTCCGCATACGGGAGGTACCAAATGTACTGAATAGATAGGAAGAGCAAACGGGTCTTTGAATTAGTGTCCGTTGTGGGAGGTGTCCGCTTACGGGAGGTGTTCGCAGAGGGAGGTGTTCGCAGAGGGAGGTTCAACTGTACCTGCTAATCTGAAACTACAACTTTTATGATTAGAATAAACTTTAAAATTCTGCATTAAAAGCTAATTTGTTTAAATATTTTAAAAAGTAACAAGAAAACATATTGGATAATGTGATTAAATCTGTTCTATGAACTAATACAAAATTAAAAACAGATTTAAATTTTCAAATAAATATGACATCTGCTTGATTAGAACAGTTTAAATAAATAAATAATAAATATTGTATAGTATTTGAAACTTGATGGTGTAATATTTTGAAACTTTCACTATTTTTCTTTTCTTGATTAAAGAACATTTTTATTTTCTTAGTATAGTCATTAATTTAAATAAACATTTATTTCTCTTTCTCTTACACAATGTACATAAATCTAACGCTATAAAAAGATGGGAAAAACAGACTGAGGGCGTGAGAAAGCAGATTTTCTTTTTAATCGAGTTAATAATCAGATGCCCATAATAATACCAGATAGGTAATTGGTTATGTTGATGTTGGTAATTAGCTTAAATTTGTTTAATATAAAAAGAGCTGAAAATTATCATTTTATAATTTATGAAGCATTTTATCAAAATATTTAACTTTTAATTTATATCTATAAATTTACATAATATTTAGTTATGACAATTAAAGACAATAAACTGCTTGTGGAAAAATATTCTATTCTTGGTTCAATTCAATGTTGTATGAGGAAATACAGTACAAGCCATAAGGGTTTAATATTCTAACATTCAATAATTAGGGCATACTTGACAGTAAAGTAACCTATATGAAAAGTAATACATGTACAGAGGAAAAGATTGACAATATTGTATAGTTCGCGAAACTCTATCCGGTTTATCCAAAAAGACTGCACTCAACGCGGCGCACTCTTCTAAGCGCTTATTCTATGGTTCGTACGGTCAACCCGCAAAGTGCAACATTCGACTGTTACCCAAGATTATTTAAGTTATTATGCAATGCGTAGCCAGCTCACATGCATCTGGCAGAAAAATTGGCTGATTGGAGAGTTCAATTTAAATTACACAAACATAGTGTGTCCTCATTTTTGTGGTATTTATATTCTTTGCCGATATATAAATAGAAAGTTTGTTGCAATTAAGAATAATAAATAGCTTGTAGAGAAATTTCTATTCTTGTTTGTATGTAATTCTTGCTAAATTTGAAGAAATAGAGTACAAGCCAACAGGGTTGAATATTTTAACATCTTATATGTCATCACAGGTCATAATTGATAGTATCAAGTAACATGTGATAATGGATAAATTTTGTTAAAAATTCAAATGCTTGTAGATATTTTCTATTCTTATTTTTAGGTACGCGCGAAGCAAACCTTAGGTTATCACTTATGTTCTTGTTGTTGGGGTTGTTGTTGCAAACCACAACTTTAAGAGCGTCCAGCGTCGCCAGTTTTGAACGGACATGCTTGAAATGTTGTACGCATAAATTAAACCCCATTCCCAACAAACGTTCATCGCCCTTTTTTTAAGTTACACCCCAGGGTGTCCCCTACACCCACAACACCAAAAACGCATCTCGTCAAGTAGTGTAAAATACGGTTAATTTCAACAAGCGTATGAGTAGCTCGGTTGTTAAGACATCGTTTAACTGACCGTTCTACTAAAGCGAAGGTGGGATCGATTCCCACCACGGTAGGCCGTGGCTATTGTGTTTTTTTTCATTATTGTTCGGAGGAACATTAAATTTATTTAAAATTTGTTATCTTAATTTTGCTCTTTCAAACTTTTTCTGCAAATCTACTACCTTAAAATGTAAAATCATGCAACGTGGTCTAATAGTGCTATAGTAATTAATAGTTGAAAATGCATTTACATCCCGAAATCGCTTTGGAAGCGCAGACCCGGTGAGCGGTCGCTCTTGTTTATTCTTATTTTTAGGTACCCGCGAAGCGGACCTAAAAGAAAACTTTAAAAGCGTCCAGCGTCGCCAGTTTTGAACAGACGTGCATGACATTTTGTACACATAAATTAGACATCATTTACAACAAACGTACATCGCCCTTTTTTGAAGTTACATCCCAGGTTGTCCCCTACACCCACAAGACCAAAAACGCATTTCATCAAGTAGTGTAAAATACGTATGATTTCAACAAGCGCATGAGTAGCTCAGTTAGTTAAGACATCGCTTAACATGACCGTTCTACAAAAGCGAAGGTCAGTGGGTTCGAGTCCCACTACAGTAGTGTGTGTCTGTTTTTTGGGGTTTTTTTGCAAAATCTACTAAAAACCTTAGAACATTAAATCCATGCAAACTGGCCTACTGGTGCTAGAGTAATTAATGACGGAAGAATTCTTTTACTCTCTGAAATCCTAGGGAAGTGCGAACCTGGTAAGCATTAACTCTTGTTTAATGAAATGCTTGATTTAATTAAATGTTGTAATTATGAGGAAATACAGTATGAGCTACAAGAGTTCAATATTTCAGCATGCTAAATGTCATCAGCAGAACATAATTGATAGTATTAAACAAATACAGTAACAATGATATGATCTTAAAAATTAAAAGCTCATATCAACTCATCATCAAGAAATATTTGATAGTATCAGGGAACAGTTAAATTACATGGAAAACTCTCGAATTAGCGAGCCATGTTAATTCAATTAACTCTCTATTCTGTCCTATGGTTTTGGCCAATTAACAACCTGCTGTGTCCATCCCTTTGATCCATAGGCACGGTACCGAAAATACCGCCCTCAATATCAGTCTTAGACTCCAAACCTGTCGTTTTCATGTTGAGCTATTTTTGTATTTTTAAACAATTATACGGCAACTGAACATATACGACAGATTGAAGACTACGTCACAAATGTTTTAGATGCGTTTTCCGTAAACATTCAGTGAGTGTTTACTAAATTTACACAGATTTAAGTCATTTTTTGAAAAGCATTGTGTTAAATTACTTCCATTTTAAGACCATATATTATCCAAAGCCACAAATGCTCGCAATTGAGGTTTTGATATATTAAAATTTAATATTTTATCTTTCAAATGATCAAGGTCCTGTGAGCGAGCATTTGTGGCTACCAGAGATAATCGGCATTTACTGGACCCACGTTCCATTAAAGTTGCCCATTTTTTGGGTAAACCACATGGCAAATTCGTCTTACTTGTATTCATATTGACGTATAACCTGGCTGCTTCAAATGAATATCATTAGTAAAACTAATACTAAGCCTTTAGTAATATATTAAACTGTAATATTAATACGTTTAGTGCAGGCTCTAGCCACGGCATAGCCTAACCTAGGCCTAGCTTGGCTTAACATAGACCTAGACCATTAGTCGAGGCCGCTATTGCTTATCTTTTGATTACGTAATGCAATTAACGGTACCGAGGATTGTAACCTTTGATGTTCTGTTCGAGAGTATTCCATGTAATTTAACTGTTCACTGATAGTATCAAGTAATAACCTGCTTTAAACGATAAAGAGGATTAAAGTTAAGGACAATAAATAAAAAAAATGTTCATAGAAAACAATAGTCTAGAAATAATATTATGTTAATTATTTGTTTCATATATTCATAAAAATTTGGATGCTTAGCAATTTCCGGCACTACTTAGCAAATATACTAGTAGTTAATACTTTGACATCTCCATTAATCTTAATTACATTCAATAATATACATATACATATGCATATATAAATAGGATAATGCACATCTAAAAAACATTGTTTTAGTATTTAATTAGGCTACTAAGATTTTATGTTTTGTGTTTCAACAACAGGTTGTGGTAGTTGGTCCCAGAATGGAAGAACTGAGGATGAGTAATTTTAAAAGTTTTTTATTTCAACAATAATTTATTGTAGGTTGTTCCAGAGTGAAATAACTGAGGGTTAACAATAATCAAAATTTAGCCTGTGTGTAACCAAATGGAACAACAAAAGAAACAAAATGATTTAATCCAATGTTGTAATTACGGGATTTAAACAGACTTAGCTCATAATCAAAGAATAAGAATCATCTACATTTTCAATCGAGCAACAACCAGATTTCTGTAATTGGGTTCTTTTACCACCCACAGGTTAAATGCAGACACGATACCCAAAACAAATTTCACCTCTCTACTTGCCTAAGATTACGTTGGATGTGATCAGGTACACTTTATCTCCACATGTGCTCTCAATCAAGTGTGGCTAATTCGTAAATCAATAGGTAAACAGAATAAGATACTCCGAAGCAAACAGCAGAATAATTCGCTCCCGACATATAGGTTCCATCGAGTTATAGAAGGCACATTAACATATTCACAATTCAAGGCATAATCGACAAAGAATCGCCCCAAGTCTTGCAATTCAATAATGACAACACTAGCAACTCCTCTGCTTTCACATCTAAAATTTCTTCTCTGTAGGTTACACCTTTGATTTAAGAGAGTGACTGTGATTGGATGAGGGCTTATAATTTAGTAAACCTTCTGCAGAACTGACCAATAGGGATCCAACTTCTCAAGGGATGAGCAGACTATTAGAAATACAGCAAGAGCTATAGAAACAGTCTTGGCAAATTAATAGATAACAATATCCAAAGATATTTAAAAATTAGCTGATGTTGCAAATTTAATTGAAATAGAAAGCCTCATAATACAATCAGTACAAATAGAATATTTTGGTATGAAAAATTGAATGGTGATAGAACAGTTATACATAATTTTAAAACACATTTCTACATTCTATTTTACACATTTTATAATAGTTTTCAATTTTAAAGTTTATTGATTGTCATTTTTATACTTTAAAGGTCAGGTTCATCTAAAAAATTACTATTCATTATATATTTTAGTTAATCATAAAAAGTATATTCAGCCCAATTTGGGAATTTTTAGGATTATTTTTCCCCTTGAGTCATGAATTAAAAAATCTATACAAAAATAAATGCTAGATTTCATCCCTATTGTTTTACACACGAAATAGCAAAGTGGGTAAATTTTTATTATCAAATAAAAAAGGTCTACTCTACACTATATAAAAACATCAGAAATGAACAATTTTGGCTAAAACACAATAATAATATTTTTCTATATATTTTTAGATCAACCGTTGATTTTTCACAATTTATTTAAAATGCGTCTCTTTTATATATGTAAAAGAATAGGGATTCTACCTTGTAATTTGAACTATCCCCCACTTAGCAATATTCGTCTATTTCACCAATATTTATGATATGTCAAATGAATCGTAAAAAGTCAGAAACAGGGCTGAATATACTTTTTATGATAAACTAAAACATATAAGGAAGATAATTTTTTTGGGTGAATCTGTCCTTTAGTTGTTCATTGTGAACAGGCCTTTATTTTTTCTAAACAATGGGTCAGGGACACAAAACCTCCACTGGAGGAACAATTGTTTCAAATTTTTCTAAATCACTGCAAACTTGATTTTTCCAATTATTATCCTGAATTGTCAATACAGTACTGATTTTTCTGATATTTATATTCATTTTTAAACTGATTTTTCTGTAAATCTTTGGCATCTTGTTATTATTGTAATTATTATTATTATTACCCTAATAAAAATTGTTATAATAGTAATAATGATAATACAGTAATAACAAACCAATGAATTATTAAAGAGTAAATATTTTGTTTTTGTAAATTAATAAACAATGTACAATATTAATTAAGTTAGATCTACCAATTATCTCAACAAAAACTATTTACAGTAACAGAAGATAGTTATGTAATCCAAGAAGCAATGTTTAATAACTTAATTTCATTTCGTAGTCGTATGATATTTGCTTCAGGCTCACTGATATTCTAAACTGAAGAAATAGCTAACATGTTTCTTGATTTACTGGTATTTCAAAGATGCTAGGTTAAGGAGCTGATTGCATGTGTTAAAGAGTCGGTTCCAGATTTTTATACAAACCAGGAAGGGGAATCATATTTCCTAATCCAAATGCTATATATTTTAGAGACAAGAAAAATTGTATTATTTGGTTATTTTTTGTTTTTGAAGTTCTAGATCATACTTACGTGCCAACACCCAAGCATGTGTGAGTCTCATACAAAATGTGCGAGTCTCATGCTTGGGACCAAATTTTGAACATCTCATGCATAAATTGCTGATTCTCATGCATGAGAATTCTCATGCATTAAGTATTTTGACACATGAAATGAACAAGAAAAAGAAAGCATCATAGAGCATAAATACGGTAAAAATGACCTCAAAATCACTACTGTTGTCTACCAAATAATACCTTTATTGAAAAAGGTTGGAAGGGGCATGGAAGTCTAAATAAGCCCTGGTCAATAAATGATTTTTAAGTGTCAGATTTGTAAATAATAGAAAAATAAATAGATAACCTAGCCAATATCTCCATTTGCATCTCCATGTTTTTACAAATACTTTCCAGCCAATGATTAACATAAAAGGCAATGATGTCAAATAAATACAACTTTAATTAATTTTACTTTGTTTAATTTTTTAAATTCCCATTTATAATGAACGTTCTCATTTTGCAGACACCTTCCAATTTAAATGGTGTGTAAACAAGAAAGTTGATTGTGCTTAAATTGGTGTTAATTTTCTTCCCGAAATAGAATAATTTGAGGCTCTATGAAAGCATAATTTATTTACTTTTCATCCTTTGTAGATAATAAGCAAAAGTAGCAAAATCGCCAAGATATTCTATTTAGAAAACTTACAGATACTTCTACATACACAAACTTACATTTTAAACCTTAGCTCTCTAAGTTAATTAAAGCTGTGTGCATGTGTTTAAAGAGTCATTATGTAGACAACCAGCTTTCTAAACCTTCTAGACGCAGCTATGTTATAAGGTAGTTGCATGCTAAGGCCTCTGTAATTACATCAGCAGACTTTCTTGATTTACACCCTA
Source organism: Nesometra sesokonis (assembly GCA_025631205.1). NCBI lineage: Eukaryota > Metazoa > Echinodermata > Crinoidea > Comatulida > Antedonidae > Nesometra > Nesometra sesokonis. The sequence continues at coordinate 8,237 of JAOTQE010107525.1, forward strand.
GTTAGATGGTCGTAACACTGAGAGATTGATAGACAAGCCGATCGGCCTACTGTATTAACACAATCGTTTGAGAAACACGTTCGCACTATGAACAACTGGATTGACGGGATGAAGACGATAGTCAGATGGCAATTGTAATTAATAATTTGTGATCAATAGACAAGAAGCGTTTCAGTATCATTATATGATCTCTAGACAGAAACACATTTCAACTGACCACTTACAGGTACTTACTGGTAGTTAAATATTTTTTGTGTATTTTAATCATTATCAAATAGGTATATGGCAAAATATAAAAAGTGAGAAATTACAAGTGTGGATGATTTTTACAGCTGCATTATGATGGGCACTTATGATGATGGTGATGATGACGATGATTATGACAAAGATGATGATAAAGATAAAGATGATGGTGATGATAATAACAAAGATGATGATGATGATGATGATGATGATGATTTTAAAATTCAAGGTCTCTACATGCCCGGAAATGGCACTTCCACAGAGAGCTTTTGTGTGATTGACGACATAAAAATATCGCAGTTTATATAACTATAATAATTAGAAATTATGTGATAAACTCAACTTATGAGATTTCTTGTCTTGTTAATTGATGGTTTAATTTTTTTATTTTTTATCTATTTATTTATTATTATATTTTTGTTAATTTTATTAATTTTATTTTTTAAATTTTTTGTTAATTTTTTTTTTTGGCCAAAAAGTGTCGGACCGGCTCGGATCACTACTAATAAAATCACACATTTGAAAACCAGATAAAGAGAATTCAAAAAATGATTGACAATATCATTACAATTGAAAAAAAAGGTTTAATCTCTGCAACTTTAAATGATTTTATTGTGTAAGCCATAATATAAATAGATATATACCTTTAATTCTTTTTGATTTTCATGAATTGAAATGATGATGTCAAAAATAAATATTATGTCTTTTGAAAATGAATATGTTAGAAATCTCAAACAAAATTCCTAATGAAAATTCACAATCTATTTCATGAATGATATCAAATTAAAAACGAGAAACTGAGACTCAGGCAAATTGAAACTGTCGATCGAGCAGAATTTATGATTCTGAGAAAATTATTGTTATTAAGAAAGTGAATGTGGTTTGAGGAAGACTTAATATATACAGCTCTGTAGAATGACTAATGGGTTATAGAAGTCAGTACATTATACTGATTAAGATCATCTTGCAAACTGTTGTATAAATTATGCGTAAATAACATTATTCGCCTTAGATAATCTATACAACATCCCACTCAAGGCTATTGAAACCCGGCCATATTACAAGTAGAGATTGATATTGTTACTCTAATTTATAATAAAATTTGTATAAATGATGATGATGGTGATGCCATTAATGATGATGATGATCATGATAATGATGGTGATGTAATGATGATGATGATGACGATGATGGTGATGATGATGGTGTTTTGAGATGATGATGATGATGATGATGATGATAATGATGATGATAATGATGATGATGATATGATGATGATGATGATAATATGATGATGATGGTGATGATGAAGATGATGATGATGATGATGACGATGGTGATGATGATGATGATGAAGACGATGATGATGGTGATGATGATGAAAATAATGGCATTATATTGATAATAAGAGCAATAATGCAATGATGCTGATGATTATGCTGTTGAAAATAATGATGGTGAAGACATTTAAGATGATGAAGATACGGGGTAGATCCAGGATCTATCAAAAGGGGGGGGGGGGGGAGAGAAACACTTCCCAGGTCCAGGTGGGCATGGTTCACAGTTTTGATTTTGATAAGAAAAAAAAAATTGTTCCCCCATTTTCTGGGGTTGGAACCCTGTTTATGCATGGCCCATGTCTATTAATTAATATAAAGGGGGGGACGGCGCAACAAGTTTTGGAGATAATAAGGGGTGTGTGCTGGCTGCAATGGAAGGAAAATGATGATGCTGAAGACATAGGCAGGTGTAGTTAAGGAAAGCGCCAAGCACTGCTATTTTCTTGGTTTTCATCAATTGTTTTGTTTTGTATTTGGATACAATAAAGAAGAAATAAATAATGACAATGTTGATGATGATAATGTTGAGATGATGAAAGTAAAAAGGAAGATGATACTGATGGTAATGACAATTATTACAATGATGAAGATGACCACGAAGACAATAAGAATATATAATGTATACAGTACTCCACAAAATGATACACACCATCATATGTTTATTCAATATTTTGGTGTCATCAAGGATGTAATTATACGGGCGGGGCCACCCACACTAAAATTGTTCCACCCACCCTAAAGTTTATTTTAAGGCCTTGCACCCAGCCTAAATTCAACCTGCCACCCACCCTAAGCCCCTGTAAAAGGTAAAAATACTGTTTTTGGTCATCATGCCACCCACCCTTACATTGTTGCTTGCCCACCTTTGGATTTTTCTAGCTACATCCCTGTGTCATCATTAGGAAGCATCAAACATCAGGAATGATAAATATGATAGATTATTTTTACATTAGTTATGCCTGCCATCATTAGGAATAATTATGGTGAAGGAATTTTATTTTTGGGTTGATTTTGAAAGGAATGCACATTTAAATTGTGAGGTCTCACTACAAAATGAGTCTCATGGTAAGAAAATCCAAAATTAAGCTAATGGTACCCTCTAATAGTACATAATATAAGCTATAATCTAATTCAAATTCAAATTCAAATTCCTTTTATTTGCAACTATTTTTTTAAAAAACCAGTTGAATTGCATACAAATTAATAAAATTGGTATAAAAACAGTAAAATAACATTTAAATGACATTTACTGAATAAGTAGGTCCAAAGATATGAGTATTTGAAGTTTTCATGTATAGAAACATGGTTTTGAGAAAATCTCCCATAAAGCAAGTGAAAAATAAACAATTATAAGATTAATATCTCAGAAAATCTGCATGAAGGACACTTTCCTGTATGAAAATTAACCTAAAAAGTATACGAAAATGAAATATAAGTATTATTGTACTGACAATTGATTAAAACTAAATTTCTCAAAAATCTGACTTCAGACCTATTTTGGTAATTATCTCAATTTGATCTCACCTATGATGCGAATAATTTTGTGGTGAGACCTCACAATTATCCATGTGGGTACAGCTACAGATCACACTTCAGAGCTAAAATAAATGGTATTACACATTAAGGAATCCATTGACATGATGGCCTGATTATTGTTTCAGTTTGGCTCATATTAGTTTTTTTTTCAAATTTGTTTGATGAGAACAGGTGGCTACATTAGTTTTCTCTACGACACAGTTTTATTACTAGAATGTATAAATAAGCCGACTAGTTTTTAATTGATAATGATGATTATGTTATTAATGTATTTCACTCGTTTCTTGGAAGGAGACGAAGTCTTTAACAACCAGGTCTTTTCTAATATTCAAAAGAATTAAGATAATTTTACACTGCCCTGTAACCTAGAAATTCAGGTATGGTGTCTGGCATCAGATAGTTGTACCAGCTCCTAAACCAAGTACCGAGATGGTGCCAGCTGGGGTACAGTTCTTTACCTTTCCATCCATACTAATAGATTACTGAGATTGCTCCTGATGTTTAGGAATTGGCTTTGAACCCAAATAAGGAACAGGTACGGTTTTGATTTATATAGTACCTTACACGGTAGAGTTTCAAGGCGCTGTGGACCATATGTTACACATTCATATGACTTTCTACACCCCTAATGGTCACGTCATGTCCTGTTAACCGACACAGGCACTCATTCATCTGTCAACGGCAGGGGATGTATGGACCAGTACACCGGGGTAACTCCCTACTCATCTTGAAAGTATGTACACTGGGCCTACAGTTTATAGTCGTTATCCAAGAGGACTTGTTCCAACACCAGACCCATGGTGCAAGCAGGCCTTGAACCCATGCTGTTATTATTGCTATGGCTCACGGTTCTCCTGTCTTAACCGCTCGGCCATATAACTTGCAATACTTGGGTATTGCAATATATGTAAGCAAAACAGATCCCGACTACATTTTATTAAAATTTATTAACATATTTTTGTCATTTTTATTACTCCCTAAACGAAAAGAATGCACAGGGTGAGTGGTACGTGTGTATGCGCAAACAAAGAAATTGCATATGAAGACGAATAGCCTGGACAATGCAGTTACCATCTACAGAACAATGAGGTATTAAAGAGATGGTCTAGGCCTAGCCTAATAGAGTCCAATAACTTTTAGTTATTTATCCATTCAAGAATAAAGCTAAGATATATCAATCATTAATCAATAAATATTGTCAATTATTCACAAAAAATCATCCAAAATATGATATACAAAACTTGTTCACCTTATAATTAAGGTGTTCTACACAAGCTTGTTTAACCAACATATGTTCATTATTTTTAAAATAACAGAGGAAAAATTTTCAACGTTAATCTATGGATGAATTTAAGAGATTCTGGTTGTAATGGGTCTTGTAATCCTCCTTGTATTCATTAAACTAATACAAGTCTATGAATAATTCACACAAAGACTTAATTCCATCAAAAAGCAGCAATTTGATGGTTTTTATAAAACAGTATAAACTTGAATATAGTATACAGTCTTTAGAATGAGAATCTTTGCCTATGAGTCTGGAAAGATTGGCATTTCCAAACAGTAGTGTTTACGTCAATGCAAGCTATGGCTTTCCAAATGTCAACTCCAGAAGGTCAAATACACATCTTAATGCAGTTGCAATTCTACCTTTATTCACCAACTGAATTTTGTATATGAGGGTTTTAGATAAAAGGTTTTTGCGTTTTTTTTTTTGTAAATGCTAGAAAATTAATAATGAATATAACAACCTCAGTACAGTCTTATTCATGTAAACTTATTATCAGGTCTCACCACAAATTGAATCGCATCGTAGGTGACATCAAATTTAGATAATCACCAAAATCGGTCTGAAGTCAAATTTTCGAGAAATTTAGTTTAGATAAATTATGATTACTATGGTAATTAATTTCATTATAAGATACTTTTTAGGTCGCTATTTATGCAGGAAAGTGTCCTTCATGCAAAATTTCTTAGATTTATAGCCTTTTGTTTATTTTTCAATTGCCTTACAAGTTTATTTATTTATTCTTTCTTTATACTGGATTACATTTTCAGTAACATGGTACTGCTTTCCAAAATGGTCCAGTTAC
>JAOTQE010107535.1:0-13445 GCA_025631205.1 Nesometra sesokonis
ATGCATCGATATGCATCAGTTCGAAAAATATTTTAATACTCACGAAAACGATTCCTAACTTATCTACCGTATTCAGTTATTGTGGAAAGGGTTATTAAAACACAGAATATTGCTAACAACACAATTTAGGTGATAATGCGTTCAAAACCAATGTATGAAATCCTAGTTCGGAAACAAAATCAAAGATGGTAAATACTCAATAACAATCTTCAATGGTACTATTCACACCACCGCCGTGTCACTAAGATAACCATCTAGCAGTACCGACATACAGTACATTCAATCCTTTCCACGTGGAGTTTACACGTGCACGATCGCTGTTCCTATAAATCGCCAAGAACCGTCTCTCCACGTTGTTTTGTAGCAATTACACGGTGTAAATTCTCCGCGGAGTGGGGTACGGCGACAGGCCAAGAATTACCGGTAACTAATATGCCTGATTAATAAACCAATATTTTTAGATAACTTACAGTAGTAGACATAACAAAACAATGCGGGAAGGGGATTTTCCCTTTCAAGCATTTGCCGCGTATATTTTTTAATCTAGGCTAGGCCTAGGCTAAGCCTTGGCTAGACAAACGCGGCTAGACTAGCGCGTGGCCGCCTAGGGACTAGGCTACGTACGTAGGGCGAAAGTCGGCAATATTTTGACTGTAACTCGATTTTACGAATCCTCGCTTTAACGTACGGCCTCTGGTCCCTTGCCGTACATAAAAACGGGGTTCTACTGTATATATTTCATCTATGTCTTGCACAGTTCATGGCTGATGGGTATCCATACAAATGGTGCCTACTGTGCACAAATGTCTAAATATATGGATTTGGAAACAGTAGACAAAATAAACAACTGCTTTTATAAAATCCCACAAATGTTATTCATTTTGTGCACTATTTAATTTTAACATGCTTCAGGGATTTCTGTACAAATGACAACTTTAAATTATTATTTTTTTAAGTGTCAGTTTAATGCCAGCCCCATTCTTTATTCAAAAGAAATAGGCCTTGGGCTTTATATAAATTCCAAATAATTTTTCAGCAGGATAAGAAAATACAATGCTGCCTTTTCTTCACTGTTGTAAATTCATGGCCGAGATATAAAATTTGTCACAAACTATGGAATTAGTTTTATTTGATATTTTGTTGATGTACTGATATAGAAGTAAACAGATAGGATTTGTCAAGTGGTAAGTATAGTTTATGAATAATAATGCATCTGCAAACAATTGTAAGAAAATGTATACAGTCCTATTATTGTTGCTTCAAAGTGACACTTAGTGATTTCTAAAAATAGTAAGTTGTTAGAAAGTGGTAAAAACCATGTGGAAAAATTCACTAACAGGGACAATATAAATTTGAATTTGACATGTCATATCAGCTTAAAATCTTTATTTAGTTCATTTTAAACTGTATGCATTACTCCTATACGTCATTTTGGAATTGTTTTGCTTTCTTGTCTTTTTTATGCTGAGGCTAAGATACGGGAACAGCAAGAAATACAGCTCAGAAACTTTCTAATCCTATCATACCATTGTAGTGATATTTGTCTTTGGTAGGTTTTTCTTTAACTTTTTATTTGTTTTCACTTCGTCTCTTAATTACGTTCAGTTTACCAATCATAAATACTGTAATAATTCTTTACGTGTACAGTCCCATTAGAGAGTGTCGTCAATTCTACCCTAAATTTTCAAATGATCTACTACTGTACCTGTGCATTCTGGGTGAAATGAAGTCATCATAATACTTACTACCCACAATGAAATACAGGGTATTTTTCGTTGAAATGCAGTTGCAATACCGTACCTCTTTATAAACAATCATATAAAATTAAAGTTTACATTTTTGGCACTCTTCTTACAAACTGCAATACTACAGGATGTAGAGTTGTTTTGGTTGCCAGTGATCAGACAGGATTCAAGCTAAAGTCCTTGAACTGTTAAACAATTCTCTTTGTAATCCTTTGGAAAAAAATGTTTAGATGGTTTAAAGTATTATGGTAAACAAGGCTTCACATTCTTTCATATTTAAATGTTCATTGATTTGTATGCCTGGAAATTGAATAAAAATAAAATAAAATCCAATATCTTTTTATAAAATTTCTTTCCAACTACCCCAGCCTTGATTCTGAGTTACAGATACAGAACATAACATTTAAAATAGCTTTTGTAGTCTTCATTGTCTTTTCATTTAAGGAATTCTGTGAAATTATATTTTGTAGTTAATGGAAACATTTAATTGAAATTGTAAGATCTTGAGTACACTGTAAAATTCATCCAGTGGAACCTTGATTTTACACCTCAATTTTATGAAAACTTAAATTTTACATTAAATTTCTATATTTGACTCAAAATGGTAAAGTAAAGATTTTCACCATAATTGTAAACAATTAACCAATATTATTTGTAAACCCTTTTCAGCAATGGTAGTATGAGGAAATATAACAAATTCAGAGACGTTACTTAATTTTACAAACCCAGATTTACATACCCCTTCTGGTCCCATAGTATACAATTGAGGTTCCACTGTAATGATAACCGTATGCTAAAAAATTGTACATTTTGCTAAAAAAATTGGTAACTTTAACCATTTTATATTAGCATAGTAACCATGTAATTAGGTTTATTTTCTTTGGAAGTCAAATTCATTCTTGTCTAATTAATAATTGTATTGTTGCCAAGTATAGATCAGTCATGTTTTTTAGTATCGTCTTACTTACTGTAAATTCTATAATTGGATTTTGTATTCTGATATTTGGGGTAGACTGCATTTCTCAATTTTTGGGAACTTCATGTCATGTATTTAGCCAAAAGTCAGGAGATATGAAAGTTTAAAAAATATAGGCCTACTAAAAAAATACTTAATTCTATCCGGTTTCTGAATTCAAAAGTAAGTGATTTGAAGTGTTTTTGTTTGAGCCAGTTATAGTACTTTTTACATTCATTGTACAATTTAATTAGCCACTGTGTCTAAGATTTTAAGATTTAGAATCTACAGTAGTTTTTATTTTGATATTTTAAAATTTAAATTGCTTATTTTATGTTTTACTTATAGTTTTATCATTGGCTTATAGCTAAGTTTTGGTGGTGGTTGTAGATAATTTTTTATGATTGTGAATGGGCCTCTATGCTCATTCTAACCATTCGCCAAGTCGCCGATGGCTACTGGAATTCTCCTTTGGCTAAAATAAAAATGACCTCTTTCGCCAAATTGGCTAAATGAAAATCCCAAACAACTGTCCCTTTTCAGCCGTTTGTATTGCTTTTTATTCATTTAAAAAAAATTGGCTAAAGAATTTCTAATCTGGCTAAAAAAAATCGGCAACCTTTAGCCAGTTTGGCTAAGAAAAAATTGACCCTAGAGTGAGGGTAGGGCCTGTGTACAGTACTTACTGTGCTTGAGAGGTAAGCCCTTTTCCGCCGGAAAGCGTTTCTTGGTGTGAAATTAGACAAAACAAAAAACATTGTTTTAAAAAAAGGTAATTTTGTCTAATTTCCTTGTTTTTAAGTTAATTTTAAAGAAATTTATGAGGGTGCACGTGTGTTTTTTTTACTAGCCCAGCGTACAATGGCTAGTGAAAACCACCACCGGGTTAGTAAATTTTCATTTTTTACCCTAATTGGCTATTGAATACAAGTGTCAAGCAGTCACTTTTACACAGTGTAGATTAAGTTGCCACAGACATGGGCTATTTGAATTGCTTGTGGACTAGTGAAATGTAAAGTCAACTTGCCCAATAGACTAGTCCAAACAAAAACAAAAATCAAGGCCTGTATAGACAGCAGAGGATAGAGGGGAAGCAGAGATGTACCTAGAAAAATTCATGGGTGGGCCAGCAACAAGTTAAGGGTGGGTGGCATGATGATTAAAAACAGCATTTTTACCTTTCTCAGAGGCTTAGGGTGGGTGGCAGGTTGAAATTAGGCTGGGTGGAAGGTTTTAAAATAAGCTTTAGGGTGGATGGAACATTTTTAGGGTGGGTGGCCCCGCCCGCCTCCGCCCTGCATAATTAAATCCCTGGGGAAGGGGGAGGTATCTGGTTGGAGGTGCTATGCTTACTCTACGGTCAATTTTTTCTTAGCCAAACTGGAAAAAGGTTGCCGATTTTTTTCAGCCAAATTTATTCTTTTAAACCAAAGTTTTATAAATGATGAAAATGGACATTTTTGGGGATTTTCATTTAGCCAATTTGGCAAAAGAGATCATATGTAATTTAGGCAAATGAGAATTTGCAGACATTGGCGACTTGGCAAATGGTAAGCGTGAGCATAGGTGTGCTCTGGGTGCATCTCTGCATTTAATAATTTCTGTACCTTTCACAATTAGAATGACTAAAATGCTGACCAGACTTGGATAATCTACTGTTCTAAATTCCTTAATTTAACAATAACTGTACCAAACTTTATCTTCATTAACACGCATTCTAATTACACTCTGCTTGTTCTAGTTTATATCTCTATCACCATGCCAATTTACAAAGCATATTCACTATTCAAAACGAAATTTTCAGGAGCTTATAAGACAAATTATTTCAATTGTCAAGCAGTACAAAATGTAGAGTAATTCGGAGAGTATTCTTTGAATAGATTGGCTTTCGATACTTTGTTCCATTTCTTTTATGGTTTCCTAAAGAAATGCATTTCCTTATCGGTTGACATTTGACCATGTACAATCTCGTAATTTTATGCGTTAAATATAAGTACCGAACTGCAAGTACGATAATATCAATGTGAATTCATGGATACCTTTGAGAAAACAAGACAGTAACGTAATAAAACTCTGTATTTTGCTTCCGCCTCAAAACATTCTTAGATTCTGTTAATAAAATAGGAAATCTAGGCATTCTATTACACTTCAGTTTTATGAATTTGCTTTGCCTGTTTATTTTTGGAATAGATGATAATGTTCTTCACATAATTCATGCTATTTTTAATTAAATAAATAACAATTTGGCCAAAAAAAACTATGTCTGTTTGGTTAATTTCAATGTATCTGAAATGTATACCAGGCAAAATGAACAGGCCAATGAAAGTCCGAATGTTGGTCAGTTCTGGTAGCTTAACTTACTGCAATGAGAAGCACATAAAAATATACATTGTATAAAAATGTACAAACTGAAATTATTGTATAAGGTGCTAATATTTAAGTAGCTTAGACCACAGATTATAGAAATAATGGTTAGACCTTTTGTTTGAATGACTAAGAAATAATTAGAAGTCCTTACATTTTACTTTTCTATAAAGTTTAGTTGGCATTGGAGAAACATAAACTATTTTTAATCAAATTAAAAATGTATCGGATGGTAAAGTGTGTAAACAAATAATGTAGTTCATCTATTAATAATTTAATAAATCTTTCTTTCGATGGTCAAAAACAGAGAAAATATGAGCATGGAAAACTGTTGATTTTCTACTACCAGTATAAAAAAAAATGAGTTTACAAAGATAACCAGATCTATTATTAAATATTCTCATATAGTGTGAGTATGACCTTTGACATGGCAATTGGTTTTCCCAGGTCAGCTTTTTAATTAGCAATAGTGGTGGTAAGGTCTGTCTCCTGCTGAATTTTATCAACCGAAACCAGCCAATACTCTAGATCCATTTAATTTCATGCAACCTTAATTTTCACAACAACAACATGACAGTCGCAAAAATCTCAATGTAAAATATGAATGTATTATCGTATATAGGCATATTCATGCCATATGAAAGCGAGCCCTGCTACTACTATCGAGGTTGCCGGACAATGTAAAGACCTGAAATAGTCTGAGAAGATCATATAAAAACAGGTTTATTTTGTGAAAATAATTTGTGACTATTCTAAGATTGATATGTGATAATTGTAAAATAACATTTTGGGTTTATAAATCACCTTAATTGTCTGATAAAAAAAAAATGTTTGAAGGCAAAGTTCAGAACATTTTCCAAAAATTTAAATGACAAGATGCCCACTGACATTTTGTTTTTACCTAGGTACAGTAGCACTATACACTTCTGTGTCAAAGGCTTCTCACATGTTCAATAAAATGAAAAAAAATTTACAAGACCAATTACCGACGGAAATAAAACTGATAATCCAGTTTTTTTAAGCCGCCTTTTGCCATAAATGGTCAATAAACAATTGTAGCCTAATGGAGGGCTATAATTTTACTTGGCAATGGGTATAAAAAAATCGTGGAATTTGTTAATGTTTCCACTTAGACCTACCTAGGACCACAGTAGGAATACTGTAGAGGTGACAGAACGTCTCATGGTCCGTGATGCTAGGCCAGGTAAGTATCCTTATATAGGTGGATTGGGGCCTATTAAACATTTTTCATCATGGGCAAGCACTGTATTTTTAAAACTAACATCATTCAACTGTGTTCAACTAATTAAGTTTCGGAACACATTATGACTTTGTCCAACAGACTTTTTTTTAAATGTCCCATTGCGAAAATAATAGTCACGAAATGTGTACAATCGCAACCAGTAAAGGAAAGCCTTGTGGTTGATATGCCTTCAAAAAGATCATACTGAAAAAAATTAAATATAAAAAATAATAGGTTACATACTAATGTAAAGAAGCTTCAAACCAATGCCTTGAATTCCGTTTACCAAAAATAAATTTATTTTCGATAAACCTTGCGTTTGTTGGATCAACCTGGTAATTACAATTATGATTAAATTTATTTACTGTCTTGGGTCATTTAATTTTGTAGACTGTACTTGGTTAATTGCAGGTAAAATGTTTAAATTTTATTGATTTTTCTTTGAGTATGCTTCTGGTCATGACTGTAATATATTTAGGGTGGTATTGTACATTTTGCCCATAGATATATAGGCCTATTTACGGCTAGATGGTGATCTTAACACTGTAAAATAGTCCCATGTAGGCGCCTACTATTTTGATTTCGTCAGCCTCCGTCACAAACATGTAAGTTAAATAATCACAACTGTTTTATAATTATTGTATTTTTAACATTCTTTTGCCATACAAATTATTTACATATGTCACTATTTTACAGTATGTTGTTGAAGTTGTCGATGTCTTTAGATTTGGATTAATTTTACTTTCATTTATTGATAAAATTTGAAACTTCTATGAAAGATTGCGCATGCGCAATTTCGACATAGCAACAGCGTTAGAAGGTAACATGATTTGATTGGTTGGATTCCAGAATAGTAGGCGCTAACATGTATTTGCACTTGGGATATGTATTCTGTGGAAGTTCACTATCTAGGCGTAAATAATATCTATGGTTTTTCCTCAGTGAGACCTGCAATTTTAAAGTGACCAATTATCTCCAATAACCATCCCTTAAATTATCTTACGCTTACAGTGTTTTGTGAGTTTGGCACAGTTTGAGTTTAGCAATGTCCCTGCTATAGTACTTTTATGTTCATTGTGTTTCTGGCAAGTCATTAATTCTCCATGGTTACACTTAATGGTTTTCATGGTTACACAGTTACACAGCTGCTGGTCTTATTTTTTAAGGCCATATTTGGTAAAGCCGAGCAGTGAGCAAGACAAATTGTAAAGTAAAAATTGTAATTTACTGAAGTTAAAAGAAGTTTAGTATATATTTTATATTTAAAAAAAAATAATTTTGTTTCGTATGATATTAAACTTAACAATAATTCATTTGCACATTATTGTTGTTGCACTACATTTTGCTTAGCATTCTAGCCTTCCTGTCTTGAGATCCCGGGTTCAAAACTGCCTGTGTACAGTCAGCTCTCCCAATACCAGACTCTCCGCAAACCGGAATTCACGAAAACCAGACTTTTTTAAAGTCCCAAATTTTTCCTCCTGTTGTATTATCTTAATTCTAAATTCAGAAAACCGGATTTCCAGAAAACCGGAAAATAATTGCTGGCCCGAGGGTGTCCGGTATTGGGAGAGTTGACTGTACTAGATTCTTTTGCACGACCTAACAGCACCACTCCCTAAGTATCAAAATGAGACTTAGTTTAGAAGCATGATGTAGTTCTTATCCTGTAAGTTGCGAATATACTTTCTGTTGGATATGACATGAAATAAAGAATAAAATCATTCCACTACCAAAATCCAGAATAGTAAATTAAAATAGAAATACAGTATAATATTTTTACCCTGGCAAGCTAATGTTAATTTGAATAACCTCAGCCTGTTGCACTATTGATGGAGTTGAGACTTGAGAAGTACGTAGTTTAAGGGGATCATGGGCGGATCCAGTTTTGAGATTTGTGGGTGGGGGGGGGACTTTAAAAAGGTGCCACTCACCTTCTAGGAGTCCCCACTGTGCTTATTTTTGTTAGTGCATAGCCATTATTTAAATACAAAAAAATAAATCAGGTAAATTTTGGGGTGGGGGGGGGGCTTAAGCCTGTTAAACCTTCTCCCCTTAAATCCGCGCCTGGGGATTGTGGCTAAAGATTGAAAAGACCATTTCATTTTTATAACCTAATATAATCCAAAACTTTTGATAATAGTCACCAGTACCATTTTTGATATAAAACTAATTTTAGCTGCTGGGAACTTTTAAATGCCAGGGCAATCTAAATACCAACTGATAAGTAACATGGAAATGAAACAATATATCCCTTTATATTCAAGTTTAATATTAATGCGAGATTGTCAATGGTATAGTATAGCTATAAGAAATACCAAATTTTTTTAATGGAGTATAATGAACATTGTTTTTGTAATAAATTAAACATACGTAGGGCCCACTCTACCACTAAATGCAGTGATGGGCAGTCCTCGAATTTGGGCTTTGAAGGGGCAAGGCCATTTTTAGCTTAATTTTGAAGGATACGACTAGCAGAAACTGGGCACCTGAGGCCATTTTGTACAAATTGTATCCTCATGTATTACTCAAAATAAGGAGCACCAAGACCAAAGTAGCTTTACTGATTTTCAATTTTTTAAAGCACTGAGGCCAATTGAGGCAATGGCCTTGGTGCCTTGGTTAAATTGGAACCCTGGATGGGGAACGTTACAAACCAGAGTTTGAATTTCAATTAAATTTGTCAGCAGCAAACTGAATGTTGAGATTTGTTTTTATGGTCACATTTGTCTTAAATATAGTAGTGGGAATGGTAGGGATAGGGAGGTTTACTAAAAATAGAAAAGGGTTTTTTCTATTAATTGTAGTTGATACTGTGGAGAAATTCATACCTTACCGTACCTTCATCATTGTTTTTTAAATCTCATTATTTTGTGGATGATTGGTAATTGAACTTTCAATTACTGTATCAATACTTGCTTAAAAATGAATGAGTCCTAATTTTTGTATGTGGGTGGAGTAGGTTTGCACTACTACAGTGAAGTTAATCACTTGTAAAATTATTTCCAATTTAAGTGGGCGCATTTGAACAGCCTGTGGCGTTAAAAGCTAAATTTAAAGCGATTGCTCTTTATGAATTAATGTCAACATCAGACATTTATTTCTACAGTAGAGGATGCTAAGCATACTGTATTGTTAATGAAAAAAAGTAAAATTATTTTTCTATAATAAAGATTTATTTCCATTGTATGTCAGTTTAAACTTCAGATTTCTTGAAGTAACAACTACAGTCTAGCCACATTTACACAGAACATACTGCAATGTACCATAACCATGCTGGAATTATTACCAGTCTAAACCCTTTCACACAGACGGTAAAATTCCGGTAATATGACGGTTCCTATTTGAAAGTACATATCCAATGGAAAGGCGTAAAAGTGGTTGTCTTAATTATAGGAGACACTATATTAACCAGAATTACTAATTATTATTATTATTAATAATAATTTAACCTTTGTTTAGTTCTGCTTCACCATCATAAATTTAACCTTTGTTTAGTTCTGCTTCACCATCATATAAGCCAGCATTGTAGAGTGGACCCTTTCACACGCGTGCGGGCTAAACCTGAAACAAATGCCAGCACTTTACTGCCAGTGAAGGGAAAGTGCGCTTTCACATTAAAACCAGCGTTCATTAATTACTTCAATATTCCTCTTTTACAGTTCTGTGTAAAATTGGTTTCTGATGCAGTAATTTAACTCCGAGTTTTAGTATAAAACTGAAATATGAACAAGTAAAGAAAAGTTAAACAAGACAGCCTGACATTTATTATGCTTTATAACTTGCGCATAAAGACAGCAACAGTTGTAGCGGTTAAAGTTCATACAAGTTAGGTTTATTAAGTCAATCGCTATCATTATTACAAATAGTGATGACTAGATAAAAATGTAGGTGTGTAATATCTGATTTGTGTAGAACAGGGCAATTAAATCAATCAATTTTTTTCTTTTCATAGAAGAACAATATAAAAATATAACAAATTGTGATAATTTAAGAGGGATGACCCAAAAATTGTAGCTTGAGGAAGATTGCTCTAAAATAATGTAAATACAGATACACAAAGACAAACCATACAAGAGAAGACAACTGGGGACAAAGAAAGACAAAAGAATAAATGAAAAATCATTGAAAGAGGAATGCTACAATATTAAAATGTAAAATAAATGTAATTATAATTAAATAAATTATAAATATATAATATAAATATAATTATAAATCTATTGCATGACATGGCATAAATATCATTATAGGTTTTTAATATTATTATAATAATTGTGTAATTAAATATGTTTAAATATTTCAAATTCTAAGAATTATTGAGAAAAATTTCAAGGCCACCCTAACACTTGCACAATTTCCCACAATGCATCGTAGGAAGTCATGCCATTTTGGTGGTATACAGTGAAGCGTGAAGCCATTTTTGCGGCCTGTGTGCACATTGTACACGCCTTAGTTGTTTACTCTCTATGCAATGTATGGCATGCATTGCCAGGATGACATTATGCACAGATTAAATATTGTTCGTATTATTCTACTGTCCCTCAATGCCATGCACAATACGCATAGTTTCCCCTGTTTTCAGTTTCTTGTATCTTGCCAGCAGCATTGCACATGCCCAAAGCTGTGGATGTTGGAGGTGGTTCAAGATGGGTTTTCTTTTGCATGTATACAGGTTATCAAAAAAATTGTCTTAATGATTAAAAAAAAAACATTTAACATCAAGTATGTATAGGGGTAGATGTCAAGCTGAAAGTACAAATAGTAACAAGGGTGGGGATGGTCAAATTTAGCAAAAAAAATGTGTATGTAATTTCTCGTCAGATGTAATAGATACATTTGTGAATATTTTGAGAGCATGTCGCTGGAGGAACCTGTCCGTAGCATTGGCATATGTACAGTAGAGTACATAGGATATTAACACTGTCATACAGTTCATGTAGGTGGAATTTAAGCAAACCAGAAATAGACTAATGTACTTTACATTATAATTTCCGTTTGTAATTATGCACATGTTAAATATAAAATGTTTTTCCTGCTACAAAAGTAATTTAGCACTGAAAACATGGTAAGGTACAGGTAGTCCCATATTCAATACTGAATGTAGGGGAATGAGCTGTTAGGAGTTCATTGTACTAAGCCCCGGCATTGTGTGGTAGAGTGGCCAGTTCCTTTCCACGCCGCTTTTTCAACTTTCCCTGGTATACAGTGTTTCAACCAGGTACTCATTTATAACTGAGTGGCCTCAGAACCGTACCCACTGGGAATTGAACCCGGTTTATCGGTATGACAGCCAAGTGTCTTAACCACTTGACTGTAATAATTGGCGTAACATACTCATACTATAGCCTCATTCTGGAATGTATCATTATAAATTCCTTCATCAATCTGATGGTTTCTACTCTATCTCCACACTGATCCCGAAATAAATTACAGTGTTCTCCCAATTGAAAAATTTATACTGGTAAAATTGTTAAAAAAAAACATGTCTTATCAGCCATGGGTTTTGGGTTGGTTTTGGCCCTATCCGAAATATTTACATAAGTATAGGCTTCTTATATTCTCTCTAATACTGTACTGAAGAGTAAAGAAGAGCAAAATATATTTGTAGAATCAAAAGTATATCATCATATTTCAATAAACAAAGTTTTTTACTGGTAAATTGTAATTTTTACCAGTAAATTTGATGGCTAAAACCATACTCGCGATAACACTGAATAAAGAACAAGTTCTAAAATGAAAAATATGAAACTATATATAAATTATGATTGTTTTTAAACTTGATATCCTCCCCACCATCAAAACTTTTAACATTTAACAAAACATTTAAAATCCAAGTCATCTTATACGGATGGTATTAGCATTACACTGACCTTAATGTTTAAGTGGTTGTCTTGTCTGTTCAGAAAATGGATTTTTATTGAAACTGACCTAAACCACTTTCACACAGGAAATACCATAATGTTACTTTAACCATGCTGGCATTATTGCCAGTCTAAAGCCTTTTACACTGAATGTCAAGTTTCGGTAATTAATTAATTAATTAAAAGAGGTGCTGCCTCTATGAATTTTTTCAAATTTGACCTTTGTTTATCTCTCTTCCCCTCGTAAGTGGGGAAAAGAGATTATACAGTGAACCTTTTTTCAGGCCTAAACCAGTAACGGTAATATATCAAGGGTCTAAGACGGTCTAACGAATGCTGGCATTGTACTGGCATTGCCAGGAAAGTACCCTTTCACACTAAAGCCGCCATTAAAAATTACTGCAGTATTCCCATTTTACAGTTCTGTGTGAAAAGAGTTCTACAAACTTAAGCTTTAGTTTCCATATTCATGTACAATTCGGCAGTGGCGGCGCCAGAAATTTCCCGACAGCAGGCCAAAGCTTTCGACAGGGAGGGCACCACGACGGATGGGGCGTGTCATCGGTTTTCAATTTGAAAGCAAAAAAAAGAAACTTATTTCCTGTTTTTCCGTGCATTTTTAGGCTTTTTGGTGTATTGAAGCCTCAACTGGACAACCTACAATGACCCCTATAAAATCTTAAATATCTCCCCGACAGGGGGGACAATGATCCCCCAATGGGTAGCCCCCTAGCCTCCCGTAGCGCCACCACTGCAATTCAGACATGAAATTTTGTTATTTAGTTTTTGTGCCAATCCCATCTAGCCTCAAAATTGTAAACAGTTGACATATACAAGGAAGTGTAGTACCAATAATAATATGATAATGAATAACGTCATTGTATCAGCATGGAGCTATAATAAAAGATCAGCATGATATCATCTAAAATATTGTTATAACTAACTGTTCATCATAATAATGTGTTATCTCATCAAAGTTATTTGACAGCAGTGTTATCGAAACAGAAAATATGTGTAGATTTCTAATTTTAGGAATTGCTAAATGTCGTAGGGCGTATAAATCAATACGAAGAATGATTTCATTATGCATGAGATACCTAGTAGTAGCGTTAATTTGATAAGAGTCAATTTGCAAATCAGTTTTTAGTGATTCTATTATCATGCAAAATGCTGTTATTAAATTGACCACTGCAGGCTTAAAGGGGGGGGTCCGGGTTTAAAATTTCTATTTTTTAATTTAAAATAGGGGCACCAGCGCCCACATTGGTAGTGACGTC
>JAOTQE010107546.1:0-13444 GCA_025631205.1 Nesometra sesokonis
ACAAGACCGACAGACAGACAGACAGACAGACAGACATTTTTGAAAAGCTGTTTATAGAGACGCTTTCCGCGTCTAAAGACCAAACTAACAAAAAACATAAAGTCTGTGTTTAATTTTATACTTTCGTGCTCCTAGATATGTCTCTTCGCGAATTACCTACAATTATCTCATACCCGTTTTCATGCTACTTTACGTTTTCTCCATTCTAGCCTTCCGCACTCTTTTTTAAATATTAAACCACCCCTCTGTCCTCCCTTGATAAAAAAAAAACACAATTGAATCATAATTTGAAAGGTTAATGGCATATTGTATAAGATAGTTGTATAATGAGGAAAATTGTAATCGATGGCATTATAGGCATAAATAGAGAATACAATTTGGAATTGAAAGTAAAATTGGTTTACGAAATAATCTGTGATAGGTCATTCATTATTAATAGTTTTTATTTTTATTTACATGTTTTATAGGCCTATGTATCGTTTTTTATGTTTTTAATGATGTTAAAGTTACCATTAGAACATATGTTCACAGAATTATTTGAGTCTCGAATTTCTTGATAAGATAATTGAAAGAATAGGCACCATTCCAATTCACGAGTAAAGACACAAACTGTGTACGGTCATGTTTGTCAATTACTGCAATTTCAGCATTCACGAATAGTAAGTAGTTTGTGCCTCAATAGAGAGGTTAGAGGGGTTTTCCCCATTATGCATCTATGTTGTGTCACTGACAAGTATTCTCTGATCTTGGCATTTGTGCAATGGATTTTAAACCTTATAACGTAGATTAGGTGCATTACGTAATTTTACTACACATTTTGTAAGTTAATGTTCCTAGTTTATAGATCACTTATTACATAATAACTATTATTTTTGAAGTTGTATTATATTTTGTAGATTTTACTTAGACAATAGACCTACAAATGTTGAACTTGCGCAATTATTTACTCGATCAACTTCGTTATTACGAAGTAATAATCAATTTAACGGTTTGCTATTTTAAATAATATAACTTTACCAAACACAATATCACGGTTAGTAGGCGACATAACACCTCAATAAGGTATTTAGATAACAACACGCTAATAAAAGTAACCTATTTATTTATTTATTTGACCAATTTAAGTTCCCAAAGTCATTAGATTTTGGTAGATTCTTGTGATTTCAAGTTAATCTCATGATTAGTGGGTAAAGCAGGAGGGTTGTGTAGGATACGAATACAAGAAAATGTTAATCCCTGTTTTAAGTTGAGGACCAATTTTACGATTTTTAAAAACACGACAGTGAACAGTGAAATTTTACTGTTCCATGGTGGATAACATAGACAAGATTTAAGAAGAAAGTGGTCATTACTTTGGTGGAGGAAGGCTATCTAAACCTAACATAATTGATAAATTTAATGAACACCTATAACAACTTATGACTTACAGAAATTAACACAATGCTACTGCGAGTTTTGAAATAGAAGCATAATAAAAACCACGCGAACCACCGAATGAAGAAATTAAGATAAGTTTTGGTTTTGTTTATTAAAATTAATATTTCTTCTTGCTTTTTCTTCTGCTACCCATGCTAAATATTATACTGCAAATTACTGTCGACTAAGACTATTCAATATGACATTATGATTAAATGAACATTCCATTCCACTGTTTTAGATGCATCCAAGAATGACTTTATTATAGACTAATATATTTCTTATATCCTTAAATGAGCCTTCCATTCCACGTTTTTAAATGCCTCCAAGAATCTCTATGCTTCACTCTGTCCGTCGGTTTGTCGGTCTGTCTTCATTATCTCCAATATACAATTTCTTAAAACTATAACAGTGCAATTAAAAAAAGTATTGAATGTTAGTCGATATTTCCCTAATTATGCGTTTATGTTTCTTTTACTGGATAGTTGGTTTATCGGTCGGTCTGTCGATTTGCAATACATGTACTGAAAATTACCAACATTTTAGAGGCTTCCAGCTAATTTTAAGCATTATAATATTGCAAAGTAGGGATAAATATTGTTTTAATATTCTAATTTTGGGTGGTATGATCATAATTTATATTTTTCTTCAAAATAAGCAAGTCATTTTCATCATTTCAAATCATTTTTTGAAAATCATTTTTTAGGTCACAATACATCTATAACAATAACAATTTTATATATAATTTTTCTGACATTTACCAGTTAGTTTTAGGGAGTTTAAATTTAAACATGTTTTTTTTTACTTAAGAGTTTTTACAAGCTTTGTACATTCACATTTTATTAATCTATTTTTTAAATACTAATGTACTCATCAATTTACAACCTCTTCGAGGTTCTCATGAGTACCAATTTCATCAACATTTTATCTTTATTTTATTTGCATTTTAATGTATTTTAACTTAATGATGGAATGAATAAAGATTAAAAATTCCCACAAATGCTTAATATCCTATTTAAATTTCTAACGGTTCAATTGGTTTGAAGTATCTTGGTAATGTATTTCGACCATCTCATTGGTTAGCTGGTCAGCAGGTCATTCCGTCGGTTGCTGTTGAGATCAATCTCCATAACGTTTAATAGTGAGCTTTCGCAAATTTACAAAATACAATAACGAATACGGATACGTCACATTGACATTTTTAAAAGTTGCAAAATGTGTTCCAAAATATATCAAATTTTCTACCTACGAATTGTAACTGATCGTAGTAAAATAGTGATCAGCTGTGACAGATATTCAAGGTGTACAATTCAAACGTTACAATAATTTATGACGTATCCGTTTTCGTATTCGTATTTCGTGAAGTTGCGAAACCTCCCTATTATGATATTTCGTTAAGTTCTAATAATTCAATTCCTTTAAACTTTAGCCGGCAGTTTCTCAGTAATGTCCAGACAAAACTTATTTGACAAAAAACGTTGATCAAATCTATATATGGTAATGATATATCCATGTATGGTCATGGTTTGACATCATCATGGCCATATATAGGCATGTCAAAGTTTTTTGTCAAAGAAAATCTCATTGGTTAGGTGATAAGTCGATTATTCAGTTGGTTTCTTTTGAACGGTCGCCACATCGTTTAATATGATATATTGTCAAGTTCTAAAATTTTGACTCCTTTAAACTTTAGCATGCAGTTTCTTAGTAATGTGCTTTGACCATCCCATTGGTAAGGTGATCAGCAGGGGCGGCGGAACGTTTTTGAATTAGGGGGACGAAGTTAAATTTTTAAAATTCGCTCGGCCACCCCCAAGTCCGCTTAGAATTTGATGAGCAAAAAAAAAAAAAAAAAAACTAAGAAAAAAAACGTTTTTGCCTCTAATTTCGTGCTTTCCTGGTCCCTAAAGGGGGTTTTCACGCCCACAACATTCATATTTTACCATAGTTTTGGAGTTGTGATATGTGAAATTTTTTGTTAGGGGGGACGATCATCCCGCCTCTTCCGCCGCCCATGGTGATCAGTCGATTATTCAGTCTGTTTCTTTTTAACGGTCTCCATATCGTTTTATATGATATATTGTCAAGTTCTAATAATTCGACTCCTTTAAACGTTAGCCGGCTGTTTCTTAATAATGTGTTTCGATCATTTCACTGATTAGCTGGTCAGTCGGCATTCTGCTGCTTCCGAATCGTCTTCATAGCTTTTTATATGCTATTTTTCAAATTGTTTAAAACTCTTAAAAGAGTTCGGTTGGTTTAGAATTTACCAGACCTTTCTTAGTATCAATCTACCGATAATCCCAATATTTGTAATACTTTACATAGTCATGAGTTATCTATGTTATTCTTTGTAATTTATAAGTAATTATGTAGAGACGAGTTTAGATTTCTTTTTTTCAAATGGTTGTTTTATGAGTTTAAATATATAATCTTACCGTTATAATCCATTAATGTAAAACAAATGTTAATCACTAGCATAATAACAATTAACCAGTAACGTAGTATTAATAGAGTAAAAGCAGTCAATAGTTTATTTTTCCAGTTTTCTTCTACAAGTTGAAAGTTATTAATACCGGTAGTGGTTAATACAGTTGAATTACACTAGCGGTTTAAGTCAGTTAAGTGGAATGTAACAGTTATGTACAATTACACTGTATATATTTATTGTTAAGTATTGTCTTGTGTATTGTTGTAATAATAATTGTATAGCTGGCTTCAGTAGCAATAAAAATTTTGAATCTTGAATCTGAGGTCAAAAGTAGAATTTCTGCTCCTTTTTCATAAAATGTTAGATTGATTATAAATAAATTTGCAATACAGATATAATAGTTTTATAAACAATAGTTTGGAAAGATATTTGGGTAGTTTCAGTAGACCAGTAGTGGCGTTTGTATTGGTAGTGGTAGTGATAGTAGTGGTAGTGGTATTGGTAGTAGTAGTAGTAGTGATAACAGTGGTAGTATTGGTATTTGTAGTAGAAGTGGTGGTGGTGGTAGTGGTGGGAGGAAGTAGTGGGTAGAGTACTAGTGGTATTAGTGGTAGTGGTATTGGTAGTGGTAGTACGGTGGTGGTGTTGTTAGTAGCAACATTAGTAGTAGTCGTAGTAATGGTAAAGTAGTAGTGATACTAGTTTTTTTGTAGTGGTGGTGGTAGTGATGGTAGTGTTAGAGCTGTGGGGTAATAATTGTGATGGCAGTAGTAGTGGTAGTGGTAGTGGAGAAGTAGTGATATTGTTGGTGGTAGTGATGGGTTGTGGTAGAGCAGTGGATTAGTGATAATGGTAGTGGTAGCAGTAGTGGTAGTGGTGGACCTAGCGGTAGTGGAGTAGTAGTGATAGTGGTGATATTAGTGATAGTAGAGTAGTAGTGGTAGTGGTGGTGTTATTAGTAGTGGAGTAGTAGTTGTAGTGGTGGTGGTAGTGATGGTAGTAGTAGAGCAGAGGAGTAATAATAGCGGTATGTAGTAGTAGTGGTAGTGGTGGTGGTGGTAGTGGTAGTGGAGTAGTAGTGGTAGTGTTGGTGGTAGTGATGGGTAGTGGTAGAGCAGTGGAATAGTGGTAATGGTAGTGGTAGCAGTAGTGGTGGTGGTGGTAGCGGTAGTGGTGGTGGTAGTGGTAGTGGAGTAGTAGTGGTTGGTAGTGATGGTAGTAGGAGAGCAGTGGAGTAATAATAGCGGTGATGATTGCAGAGTGGTAGTGGAGTAGTAGTGGTAGTGGTAGTGGAGTAGTAGTGGTATTGGTGGTTGTATTAGTAACGATAGTAGTAGTGGTAGTGGTGGTAGGTATTGGTAGTAGCAGTAGGAGCAACAGCAGTAGCTGCAGCAGTGGGAGTTTTGTAGTAGTAGTAGTTCTAATCATTTCCGCGAAATTTGAATGTACATGAAGGTGCATATTTTTTGCTTTCATTAGAAATTAATTTGTGTAGAGTAAAAACATAATATTGGATAGTCGCAACTTACAATTATAAATCGTAACTAGGCTTACTCGAGTAAATCAGTTACCGTTAACCTATAGGGCCTACAATGAGCGCGATGGGTATTAACTTGTATATGTTTTGCTTATTAGGAGGTAGTGAATGTAGTAAAATATATTGGGTCCACTTCTTTTTTATGCTATGTCAATAATCAAGTATACAGTGAAACTAATTAATAACTAAATAAATGGACTTACTGTTTATTTGATGAAGGAAACAGTATCGTGTCTTATCCAAGACACTATTGCCTTCATCAAATAAACAGTAGGCCTACGTCTAGTTGATTAGTTTCACTGTATATTATCGTTATCTACCTGGATGAATGACAATATTCATAAACGCATGCTATGTCAACGATTAGTTTAAACTTCCAGCTAATGTTGGTTTGGTAACGACCGTGTATTACTTGTATCTGACAAAGATCAAACACTCTTGGCCAATAAACTCCAGAATTAGTCCAGAATAAAAATCTTGCTACGAACTTAGAAGTAGCAAGTTTCATTCCACCAAAGCACCAAAAGCTATCGGCAGCTTTTTTTTTTCATCGGCTATTACACAAGTGAAACAAATTACCAATAGAAATAAAAGGTCCAATTGTCATAACTTTTTATAAGAAATTAGTAAGAGAAAATTATCAAATAAATGTGAAACCTAAACCTACATAATTTTCGTCTGTTTTTCAGGACCCCAACGAATCATGTGTAATTGCTATTTTGACAATCATGCACAAAACGTTTAGATTCAATACTATATTAATTAGCTCATTTTTTTTCAACCTGTCATTTTATCACATTTTTAAATTAATTCAATAAATTTTAATTAAATCTTACTAATTTACTACTTTTATCTTAAATACCGTATACAATATTAAAACCTTCTTAATCTAAAAATCACGTTCAATATCTATAAAATACACATAAATATGTTAGAAAAAGTAGAAGACATTAAAGTTTTTTTAGACAGTTATAAGTTGCGATAATAACATTGTTGTAGAATGTTTGCTGATTTTGACCAAATAAACAAATGAATAAATTAATGAATGAATGGAACTGCTTGAGAATTAAAACGAGCAAAAAATGTTGAGATTATTCACCAAAGGGAAGCGATTGATAGTCTTAAAACCATGTTTTTTTAACCAATACCAGTGACAGCGCATTCTTTCCAAAACATCTCCGTCATACTATTTTCAATCACTTGTTTGTACTGTTCGTTTCTTACTATTGTTAAAGCACAATTTAACTTTTACAGATTTTCTGGAATAAGTCATTGGTATTTTTTTCAGAAAAATATCAGAAAGACATAAAACAATAAAATTTAAATAATTGCGTGAACGCTTATTTGAAATAACTAGTTGTAGCGATAAATTTTACTCCTACCCCCATTAAAATTAATAAGTTGACATTTAACAAATTTACAAGTAATACATGCAATAAATAAGTCTATGGCAGATCGAAGTTACTATAGATTTTAATAATAGTTAAATTCAGAATGCTAAATTTGCTTGAAGAACTAGAATTTGTGAATGATGGACCTCCATTTTAAAAGATTATTTTTGTAATGATTTTGTTTTCCAGTTCAGACTTTGGCCGTGTTCCCGCAGGAATTTCAGATTATCCGATAAAATATCATCCAATCAAATCAATTTTAAAAACTACAACTGCACAAACTCAGTATAGACCATAATGCATTGCGCATCCACTAATTTCCGGTGATTTTTGGCGATTTCCCTTTTCCTCGCGTGGCAGCCTGGTTACACCGCGGTTAAATCCTCGCAAAAAGCACCAAAAGCAAAATCAAGGTTGACCCCGTGTCAAAGGTAAAAAAATATCGCATTTAGGTCAATTATCGGATAATTATCGAAATATTATCGGATAATTATCGGATAATTTTATTACGTCAGAATAGGTTAAACACCAGTTTCTGCAGCACTTTTATCGGATAATTTTTATCGGGATAATTTATCGGATAATTTTTTCCTGCGGAAACACGGCCAATTTGATCAACCAATTTATGTTTTAAAATGTGGGTCGGTAACTCTTGATTAAAAAACAAGTGGTTAGTAATAGTTGGCCCATATTACTGTAAATTGAGCAATTTCACTTTATGTATTCCTACTGTCTATTTTGGAAGGATTTCATACCTTATTTTAAATTTATATGGATAAGTTTATGCATTTTTGAAATATTAATAAATGTATGAATTTAACCAATACGTCGGTAAAAGAAAACAATCAACCCTGATTAATAATATTTTGGGGCGGTAGTGCATTCACAACACAATTGTAAGGCTTTATAATAATATAGGCATTCTAATTTTAATTTTGTTTTGTTATAGAAAGTTTGGGTGGCTGGAGTGTTGTTTGCCTGCCGTGGTGGTCGCCTGTTGTAACATAAGCATTGAAAACATGAAATTTAAATGGAAATTGGGTGTTGTTATCATGCTGTTTGGCTTGGGTATTTACTTCAGTATTTACCAAGCATATCATATCAATACGGCGTTCTGGGCCTCCATGGACGGTGATAACGTTGTACAACCTAGAGCGCAGAAGTCCGGCGAAGAGAAGTGAGTAATTATGCTTGTCTTTCATTCCAAGTATTGTGATATACGTCACATTGTGGGGTTCAATATTTCAACATATATTAAGTTCTCTTTGACCGATCCAAATCAGGAGAATCAAAGTCGGAGTTTTTCATATCTCCAGATAATTCCTGATGATGACTTAATGTCAAAAATATTGAATTTTAACACGATGACGTGTATTTAATAATGTGGGTATACATTGTACTTTACATTGGTTTTGTAATTTTAATTGACATTTGCCCGTAACGCTACAAATCAGGGGAATATAGGGAAATGTCTGAAGATGTCTGTCAAAGGCCGGGTTTCGGCCGTCGGCCATCCTTATCTTCCCCAAATTTGCAGCATTAAGGGTAAATATCAATAAAAAGTACAAAACTAAAATTTCAATAGACACGCAAGTATAACATAAAATGTGTATTTTACCATGTTACTTTCTTTTCTGAGATAAATCAGTGCATATCCTGAATCCTTCTCACTGCTACACCAATTAATGAATGATAAAATAGCCAGATCATATCGCAATTTAAATATACCCTGCTCATAGACGAGGTGCTATGCAAATATCAGGGAAAATATGCCTTCTAGGTATTTGGAATGCTAATAATAGAGGCAAAAATACTGAAAAAAAATTCATATTCAGAAGTGGTGTAAACCTCCAAGAAGATATACCTTGTATATTTATATATAGAAAAGTAAACAATGAGAAAAGACGCTCCAACCGGGACTCGAACCCGGTTATGCAGACGCCTATACCACTCATCCACTATGGGCCTATGTGGCGAGTTCAAGTTCGATCGGAAAGTAACTAATCTCACACTCAAAATCGTACGTCGTGTCAGCTCTAGTGCTCCGGTAGGCATCGCATAAACAGAGATCAATTTGATACACTTTTCATAAATCAGTGGTTGAATGGTATAAGCGTCTGCTTATCAAGCGAAATACCCGATTTTTTATAATCAGTTTTAATCAGAAGTGGTGTAAACCGCCAACTTACAATTAGTAAAGGCCTACGGTAATGCATGAGGCATAATAACGATGCTTTATAGTTGTTTTTTTGGACGTTTACGTTATTCATCTAAACAACACGCAGAAAAGCAACGTAAGCCTATAAGAAATATCTTTTTCATCTTATATCTATTAAGCAGTCACTGTTTTTGCTTTTTCATTTTCAGAACCTTCGACGTAAAACTAAGGGTACCGACGTCACCACTGATTCAAACTGAAAACAGAACTGATCAGAAACCAAAGCCTACTATGCCATATTCAACTGCTGATTTTCTAGCATCATCTAAACGATTATTTCCTTGGATCAATCGAAACATTTATATGCCTAATTATTTTACATCAACTCTTACAGAAATTGAAAAGAATGCATATAAAAAATCCGTAATTGTTTATCTCCATCACAATAAGGCAGCCGGTACGACCACAAAACGTTGTATGCTTACAGTTATTCCAAAAAGTGGACGAAAACTTGGTCCTGTTCTAGCTAGCGACACCCGTATATTAACTAGTAAACGATTAAGAACACCGAACGGTACAGATAAATTCAACGTCTATATGGGTGGATATTCATTTGGTTTGTGCGATGACATTAAAAAACCTTGTTCATATTTTACTATATTCAGGGATCCGTACCATCGTTCCATTTCTAGTTATTCATATTGTAGAAGAGCTAGAGGGGACCAGTTATGTAGAGCACAGAGCCCATGGCAAGTAACATTAAAGGAGTGGGCTATACACCAAGGAAGTTTTCTGTTTCGTCAGTTATTATTCCATCCAGCATTTTGTAACGAATTTAAAGAAAACTACAAATCATATTTACTTCCTCATGATATTTACGGATCTGTACCATGTTGGTTTCGTCAGAAAGTGATAATGTTGGATTTATTATCTAAGAAACAAATAAATTCTTTAATTGATTTTTGCGTAGATAACGTGAAAAAATGGTTCGCTGTAGTTGGTTTAACTGAAGAATATGACACGACATTGGCTATGCTTGAGGAAGTATATGGTATTCCGTTTTCAAGTTGCGCGGGTAGTGTCCAAAATACCAGCGGGCGCTATACTAACTTATCTAACAATGGTAATGAAACCGCGTCAGATTCGGAGATGGTTGAAGAATTAATCAACGACAAAGAGGTTCAACAGGCATTGCATGCCGATGTTAGATTATATAACAAAATAAAAGAAATATTTTATAAACAGAAAGAAAACATGAACATAAAGACACAAATAGTTGACAACCCTGATGATAAACATATATAAACGGTTTAAATCGGTGCAAAACTGCTTTTATTTTTAATTTTGGAATTAGCAGTTTTTAAGTTATGTTCCTGAGATATGCTATTTTTTTTCTAAGTGCGAATCCTTTACAGTTTTTATATAAATATTACTGGTCGGAGTAGGTGCGGATTCAATAATTAAGAAGGAACCCCGGTTGGTAATTAAATCCCAACCAAATTCAGAACCTTGTTTGGATCGTGGGAAATATATGTAACTTGTTTGGAAATTATACAACTCTATATTGTCCGGAAAGAGCAATTTTATAGCTATAACATTTATTAAATTATTGTTTTTATCAATGGTTTGAACATTTTGTTTATAAACACAATTACAAGGGGTTCAATTCGGCCCTGAAGGTTTTGTAGGCCTACCTTGTTTTCTATTTGTTATGATCTGTTTTAAAAGGTAACCTTTTGTTTGTAAAGTGTATGAAACAGAGCCAGAAGAGTGGTTCTTAAAATTGAATTCCTATGCAATATTATTGGTTCGTTTGTAAATAACAAAATCATATGTGTATATTTTTATATTTATTATATTTTGTAAAGAAATCACACTGTTTAGCGTATAGATAATAAAACTATTGTACTCTCCTAATGAAAAAGAGGGAACACTCACTCTTTTCACGTGGATTTAAAAAATGAGATTGACCTATTGACCTGCTCCAAATCCACACAAAAAAATTGTGAATTTTCTTCAAAGAAAGTTAATCTCACTACTTTGGAGAGAATATTTAATCTATCTATGTGATGTTTTATTTCTTTTTCGAATGGTTCTTCAGGCCAATCGTCATATAGTGGATTGTCACTTTCTTACTATCAGAGTATTTTAACTGTTTACTTGTTTATTAAGGATAAAAAATGTTTGTGTTACCAAGGCATAACATATTTGAAACATGTTGGTCGTCGCAATTTTAAAGTTTTTTTTTTTAGTAGGCTCTCTTTACTGTATTTTTCGCAACATCTATTAATTGTTATTGTTACTTTATAATCTACCCTTGGGATATGGTTATGCATTTTTTGTACTTTTCAAGATAAATTATGTGTTTCCTACAATTTCTGGAATAATTTTTGTATCTAAGGGGATATCGTAGTGCAGGCCCAAAGTTGTCGGTCGGGTTTTGGTTACACATTGTTTAGGACTTACATATTTCAGTTATCATGGATCATTAGTCTCGTGGTGGCTGGTGGTGTTTGGTGCATCGGGAAACATTTCTAAACCCCTATCAAATGAGTTTACTAGTGTAGTTGGCGTACACTTAAGCATCTTAATGAACTGGGGGAAGAAGTGGTGGGGGCGTGGGTGTGCTCAACCCTGATTTTAACAATGAAAAAAAACCCGTTTTTCTCATATTCTCCTATTTTACGCTTTTTATTGTGATTTGTTTTTATTTATATACTAATTTTATATTTTCTACCTCTAAAGGGGGGGGGGGGGAGCGCTCGATTACCGTAAGCACACTGTGGATTCGCCAATGACTTAAACTATTTAAGTCGAACAAAGAACAATGTTTTTACGTATCATTCAAAAATTTGACTTCAAACATAATAACAGGGCAACGATGGATTCGATTTGGGATCCAATATGGTTACTGCAAAACGCCAACCGTATTTAATTCTCCATTAAAATTGTTATTTCATTCTTAAATAAAATGAATGCAATAAAAGATAGAACATTAAAATTGTTGTTGTTATTCCATCAGTTATTGTACATAAGAATAAACCTAGTACCAATCAGAGAATGCGATATACATTATGCCGCTGTGTCTATGGATAACGTGAATGTATTCATGTAATATTTAAAACGCAGAGCATGCAATAAAAACAAAGGTAAAGGGTCGAAAAGAAGCATTCGGCCAGTAGCAGGGTAAAGCCATCGGCAGGTAGGACCATAACTGCATGCCATTGGGATGGGGGAGATTCTAGAAACCACCGAAAAGTCTAATACCTCTTTTACACTGCAAAACGAAAATTAATTCCGGGACGACCCCGCAACGATTGCGGAACAAGTTTCCGTTTACACCGGATCAGTTATTGTGGAATGAATCCCGTTGAACCACTGCGAATCCGTTTACGCTGCTCTAACTGCCAAGTCGCGATGTTCAGCTTGTTTACATAATACCGCCCCCAAACACGTAGTTAAGGGATCTGCAGTTTATCAAGTTGTTAATGTTATTAATGGTACTTCAAACTTACAGATTACAGGTAAAATTACACATGATTTTCAATTAAATAGTATACTACAACCATATGTATTATGAAACTAACATACAAATAAATTAATTTTATATTAAATATAATGTTCAGTAAAATTTATTGCCTAGTGAAAAAGGATATTAAACCATACGTTCCGGAATTGATCCAAGCTGAATGCATTCCGCTTCGATGTTGCTGAACAGTCCCGGGACGCTTCACCCCGCAATTGATTTTTTACGCTGTTTACACTGCAAATCAATTCCGCAGTTATTCGTTCCGGGACGCACAATTGCGGGACGATTCCGCAATTGTGTTGGCAATGTAAAAGGGGTATAAGACAAATTAAAAAATAACCACTAATGTCATAACGCGTCAACGACAAATGTAAAAATAACCACTAATTTCATAACGCGTCTACAACAAAAATAATGTAAAAAATAACCATTAATATCATGACATGTCAACAACAAATGTAACAATCTCTTTAACCAGTGTCAAGACTGCAATCTATCTATCTTTCTTTTCCACTCGAACTCTTATTTTCCATCGCTATCTTGTTATAAAAAAACGGATTACAAAATTTTATATTATTTGACAACTCTGTTAAATATCATCAATAATTTTCACAAAATATGTAAACCAAAATTGGTGTTTTTATAATAATAATGCGCATAATTGCTTTTAGGACCTGTACTAATGTACTAATTTATCAACTATTTATACACCATTTTATATTCGTCTTGACAAATGTAGTAAACATGAGAAATTTTACATTTTCATAGATATACTACGACAACGTTTACAGAGAATTTTACACTTGTAGTTGACAAAGTAAGGGCTAAAGGGATATTCATACTTTCATACTAGTACTGGAGCTAATAGACATCTTGTTTGTTCACTTTGTCAGAATTTCCCTGCATGTTTGGGATAATATTCCCCAATATAAAAGTGATGAATTGGAGTCTTTTCAAATAAAAGCTGCTAGAATTTGTACTG
>JAOTQE010107557.1:0-25446 GCA_025631205.1 Nesometra sesokonis
TTTAAATTGAGCAAGTTAATTTCAAAATTAATGATTATGACTTTTTGGTCATTTTTGAGTGACAATACATCTTTAAAGTTATCCAAAATATTATAAAAACTCTAAATTAGGCAATATGAATTTAATTACAGAAAAGAAGTCTAAGAGAAACAAGAAAAACTAATCGGACCAAATTTTAATTGCTTAGACAAACTTACATCTTTAATTTTAATTTTTTAAATGTTTTAACATGTGATGACCTTTCAGCACTGACCTAAATTGAACCCCAATATTGATGTAACTATGATTTACAATATAATGTTAAGACAAGAATTAAGAATTAAAATACAGCACTTAAAAATCTATAATTTGGAATGTATCGACATACATGCTTTTATTTACACAAAACATCTATAATCTTAAGTGCTTTTAAAAAAGAAAAAATAATAACAAGCTGTTGAGAATATAATCTTAAGAAAAATGAAGATTAATATTTTAATAATTGGTATTGTCTGATTGACATACCTATAAAAGTAAATTATAATTTGATAAAACAAAATGAAAAATAATATGTCACAGGCAAACTGTGTGTTGTACTTCTAATTTTTCAAAAATGTTACAATGTCATTTAATATTCATAATCATTTTTATACACTATTTTAACATTATTAGAATTTTTAATAATGATTTTATAAAGTGTCCTTTTAACATCAATTCTGATTGCTTTTAGAAGGTTACTGTACACGCAAAAAAGATTAGTTCGATATTATTAAGAAAAAGGGTTTTGACAAAGGCGAATCGCTTCAGGCAATTGTTGAATAATTCCAATCCATATATTTGTTCGATCAGGTCACAAACCACTTGTCGTGCTGTGTATACTACACACTTACGTTAATTAATTGTATTTAATTGATTTAGTTTCAGTTTTTTTGTGTCTATCAATCCAAGAAATTGCTTCATGCAAACTAATGCTGTTGTTATTATAGAATTGTATTCGTTTTCAACTCTATCCATATTTACTTTACCCTTTTACTGTGCAATGTTATTCCCATCTCTGTGCGGGACATGTTTTTAAGGAAAATAGGTGATTTAGAAATAAATGGCAAGAAAAAAAACAGATTATTTTGATTTTTTTTATGTTGGGTGGGCAAGGTGTTGGCAAGGTAAAAAAATGGTAATTTGCATAATTATGACAAAATGATAGCCATTTTGGAAGTTTTCATTAAATCTATGGAATAAGGTACTTTTTCATCAAGAAATTCCTAATGTATGTGGTTTTTACACTGGATCCTGATGCAGATACGAAGAATAAAAATATCTGTTTGGATCATTTTCATCATTTTAAAACTAAAAAGATGTCATAATAATGATGTACTGATAAATAAATTATTTGAATTTAATTACAATGTAAAATTTAAAAAAAATTTCAATAACAGAAATAAATTACATGAAATGGAATTTTAAATATGTTGATTCTACTTCTAATTTACAAAATACCCAGGTAAAAAGATCATTCAATTTGACATTATATGATAAAAGCACTGGTTTAATTAATATAGTGTCACTTAAAAATGACAGAATCACCATAAATTTGAAATTAACTTGCTTATATTAAGGTAACAAAAAGTTAAAAACTTGAGAATAGAAATTAGTGGAATAATGAAAAAAAATGATCAAAATTATATATTCTGCCAACTATTTATTTTTGTTTTGTTAATTTGTAACAGATAGAGGAAAATATTAAATATTTGTACACTACTTTCTTTTTTTATTCATTATTATCCATATGTACAAATAATATACATAAATGTGACAGAGATAAACCAAATGAGACATAAGTCGCAAATGCTAGCTTTCCACAATAGGCAGAAATTTAAAAATGGTCAATTTTTTCAAATTTTATTTTATTTCAAAAATATACAGTTCATACATTCAACTTTCATACTAATTTAACAATTTTCAGATATATGATCAAAAAATGTTTAAAAAATGCAAATTAGAATGACCTTGCATAGTCAATATATACTGATAAACAATTTTCAAATTCAGTTTTCTCAAAACTCACATTTTCAATGTTTGAAATTCGATTGTTCATAACTTTGCAAGGAAACATCGTATGAAACTGATTTTTTTGCATGTTAATAATGTGTTGTATTATAATACGTAAAAAAAAAATAAATTTTCAATTTTCCAACTTATGTCTCCTTTGGCTTGGCTCTGCCACAAATGGTCATAAAATATATTTTAAAGCAAGTTATTTTAAAAATCAATTTTTTTTTCCATTTTCTCAAGAGACAACACATCTTCAATAATTGTATAGTACAATAATCAATGACGAACTCTCATAATCTACAGAAAGGTACATGTATTACGTCTTGAATGCCTGCATATCTTTTGTTTGCGCAGATGATCTGACCAAGAGACGTACTTAATCTGGGTATGCTTACAAGATTACCGTAAGGAACTAACGCAAGCAGTCGGCTAACATTCTTGCTCGTGGAAGCTTCACTGAAGCTATCATGATGCTGTCCTTAGGGTGTAGTGATACTGCTTACCGACTTGTACAGAAAATCACCAGTAAACGATATTGACAGCGACTTGTCCCACGCTAAAGATCTATCAATGCGTACTCTAATCTATTTAGACGATATTGTTTTAATTTATCTAAGTAGGGGTATCACTGTAGATACAGAGAATAATTCGCTAATCCAAAATCGGAAAACAAATTTGATTTACTAAAAGCTATTTCATGAAGTGCTGTAATCTCGCAAGTTGTATTAATTTCTATTGAAAACCTTGTACTCAGGCTTATGATACAACAATTCACTCACAACGTTCATCATATATTTAATCATAAATATATTGTATTACTAAGATAAACCTGCATATATTAATACCATTATTAGAAGATGCATTAGTGTTTGTTTATCGCTGATAAAGTGCAATATTAAAAACTCTGTAATGTTGGGATGTGGACGTTAATTAGAAAGCAAAATTCCAAAATGCTAGATTTAATCTACTCAACAAAAACCTGGAGAAATATGATTGTCAATCACAATAGAATGCTTCAATTAAACTGTTCAAAGTATTACCCGTTTTTTGATTGTGCATTTTTGTAATTATTATTTACTGTTTACAGATTTTAATCTGAAAACTTGCAAAGAGGTAAATAACCCCAAAGGAGAAGGTAGTACACACACTTCAATCTTTACTTGGCTGAGGCGCCAGGATTACAACATTTTTACAAAATTCTCAGGCAAGCTTATTCAAACAGGGGAACTTATGAAAACTAATGCAAATTTTGGGAGAATTAATGGAAAATAATTTTGATTTATATCGTGTCACATCCAACAGCAAGTTTACTCGCCACTTACAGGATGAGAACTACGCCATGCTTTCTAAACCAAGTCTCATTATGAGGCTTGGGGAGTGGCATTGTTAAGTCGTGGAACCAACCTAGGTTCGATCCCAGGACCTCAGGATTCAAAGGCAAGCATGTTAACTACCAAGCTACAGCGCCACTCATGAAAATTTAGAAGGGGTTAAGGAAACTTACGGTGAGGAAAATGTGGAGAGAAGGATAATTGATCAATATATTTTTGCATAGAATAGACTCTTTAGGTCAATGTAAACGCCCACTTCCATCCCTCCCAAATTATTTTCCTAGTTTAATGTCAACAATTGTTCTATTGTACAAATGTAATATTTATTGTGTTTTATGTTTAACATGTTCATACTTTTAATCTGAAACGCTACACAGCAAGAATTTCTTTGTAAATAACAAATACAATTTCTTAAATTTTGAATGTTGTAAATATTGAACTTTTTGACGTGTTATGTCTCTGACCAACACTGTTCTGACTAAAGTTGCTGTGATTTTTCAGATATTGCTTTCTTAGCAATTTAAATTCCGTTTTCAAACCGTTCGGAAATACAATATATAATCTATTTTTATTTAAGCTTTGAAACTTTAAAAAAATTTCTTCACTGTTAAATTTTCCCTCAAAAGAAACTATTGTGATGATTAAGGAATTTATAAAAATAAAATATGCTTATCCTTTAAGGAAATCTTCATTTATTCTTATGCTAAACCACCCTAAACTCTAGATAAGTATTATCTTCCAAGGTTTGCTCAAAATTAAAGCCTTTTGTATGATTTATACTTTTCAATACCTGTATAAAATAAGAAGACTTTGATGAAGGTTTCAAATTTGGAAAGATTAAAGAAAGAGCTACAAAGCCCTTAAGGTTTAAATGAAATCATTCAAACTATAGGTGTCGTAATAACATCATCGTTGATTGCTCTTCCAAACTGCAAGTGTGACTCATCGGTTATCAGTTAACTATGCAATTATAAGCCACATGTTACGATTTTTCGACCCACGTTTTCAAGGAGTATTGTATCTAGGTTAAATCCCAAGTCATGTGTACGTTGATCATTACTGCCAAACGATAATTTAAAAAATTACCGAACACTTTGACGTTGATTACACGGTGGCGATATGAATGAAGACGAGACAAAAAATACATTATGATTGCTTGTTTAGGAACTGTGCTCGTCACATATTGTCGGGCTGTAATCCCAGAAAACTACCTTGTACAAAAAAGCTCTTGCCTCCAGCAGTTATTATTGTATAAAACATGCAAATTCACCATAATCATCCCTCTTAGAGTCAACAGTGTAATTAATCAGATATAGAATGGCCACAAATCTTGCGAACGTGCTTCAACATTTTTTCCAAACTTTTTTGTAATATTTTTGGCTTTTTTTAACATTTGTTATTTCACCTTGAATATCTTAGATTTATTTAGTTTAGCCAGTTAAGTTAAAAATATCACTACACAGAAATAATATTCCATAATGTCAGTTGTATAGTCCAAGCAGTAACCATGAAATATAGCAA
This sequence comes from Nesometra sesokonis, assembly GCA_025631205.1. Classification (NCBI taxonomy): domain Eukaryota; kingdom Metazoa; phylum Echinodermata; class Crinoidea; order Comatulida; family Antedonidae; genus Nesometra; species Nesometra sesokonis. The sequence continues at coordinate 4,884 of JAOTQE010107557.1, forward strand.
AATCACAGGCTCAATGTGTCTGCTTATACCTGGTTCTGTTGGTGGAACAACTCTTCTCGGATATTATAAATTTTAGGCCGAGTGTATACAAGTTGATCTTATGTATTTTAAATTCCAGCATGTCTTTCAAAATAAGTAGGAGTTTGTCCCAGCAGAGTTCCTAAGTTGAGAAGTGAAAATCAAATTTTATGTTGCCTGCTTTGTCGATCAAATTTGCATAAATGCAAATGTGTTACGCGTTGCAATAAAAAACAGAACACAAAAAAAGTAAAGAAACTTAGGATGCTCAAGCACCCTTGTGAGAGGTAAAAAATGAAATTATCATATAAATATGAAGAACAGGTCTCCACAACACTTTTTTTTTGTCTTTTAATTACATACATTGTTAACTTTTTCTTATTTTTCTCATTACTATTTGACCGCACCACATTGCTGTGTGTGCCACCGTTCTGAAGGTGTTGTGTCACCAAATAAATAAATAAACTTAAGAGGGAAGTAAGTATAACATCAGAGGAGAAGATCCAAGGAGTAAAGTACTCGATCACAAATTGAAAAATAATGCAGATAATGCCTTTTCCTTGAGGGAAGAATAATTTCTGATATATTTTGCCACTGTTAAATTATGCCATTACTGTTTTTCAAACATTGCTAAACTTCACAGTTACTTAATGTCAACCATTTTGAAAAAAAGGTTTTAAACATTTAACAAAACCTGGAGAGTTTCCAAGATAAACTAATTTGACAATTCTGGTAGCCTGGGAGATGATCCAAAATTCCGGAAGACTACTGGCTACTCCAGGACACTTGCCTATAATTACATTTGATTAAAAATTAAAAGACGACTAACGGTTTAATGCTCTTTAAAAATGCACAGATTTTACCAGCTATAAGATACCAATTTAGCCATAAAGTAGTCTTTGACTATACAAGGAGGCTTGACTCTGAAGGGTCTTTATATCTTTTATATCTGTATTATTATCCATATTAAAGATGTAATTTTCACTTGAAAACTGTCATAAAATTATTATAAATCACTTGAGTGTCTTGAAGAAATATATATACAGTATATGTAATTAATATAACACAAGAATATTATGGTACTTTTCAAAATACCCTGAATTTTGCAATGTTATATGCTAAAAATTAGCAAAAAAGAGCAGCATCTAACAGCTTGTATGCTCTACAATTTTATAATTTTTCAGAGTGAAAACTTATTAAACAAATAAATAAAAACACTAAGTTCTAGTTCATAACATTCATGTAACTTTTGATATGAGCAAGTTATACAAAAGTAATTTTGATGAATTTTTAGGTCCTCGCGAAGCGGACCTTAGAACCTCACTCACATTCTTGTTGATATTGTTGTTGGTGTTGTTGTGACCATAACTTTAAAAGCGTCCAGCACCGCCATTTTTTAACGGACATTTTGTACACATCAATTAGACCCCATTCCCAACAAACGATCATCACCCGTTTTTTGAGTTACACCACAGGGTGTCCCCTAGAACCAGAAAACCAAAAACGCGTTTCATCAAGTAGTGTAAAACACGGCTAAGTTCAACAAGCGCATGAGTGGCTCGGTTGGTTATGACATTGTATAATATGACCGTTCTACAAAAGTGAATTCGAGTCCTAACACAGCAATGTCTGGCTTTTTTTTGTGCAAAATCTAATAAAAACCTTAGTTAAATCCATGCGACCTGACCTAATAGAGTAATTAATAATGGAAGAATACTTTTACTCCCCGAAATCGCAGTAGAACCGCGGACCTGGTGAGCGATCGCTCTTGTTTTAATCAATTTCAAGTAATAATACATGACTGTTTGTTTAGATAAAATTATTGAGATACTTTTATGTTAATTTTCAATTTTAAGGTAACTGGTCTGAAAGATTATAATTACATTGTAGATTTGAATAAATACTGCTTGTACCATTAGCCATTTTATAGTTGTTAAAACCCCAAACCATTTCATAATGGCAATTGACGAAAATTACAAAAATATGTTATATGGAAAATGCCAATTGAAGTCATACATCAATCGTATCCCATTTAGGTGGAAAATACAATTATTCCAATAAATTTAGATAATAAATTATGCGCTTCACTGAACTACAAATTTTAAACGTCTTTCAAAATCTAGAGTGTTCCTTCAAAATCTAGGGTATACTGCTCCAAGGTCCTAAGCCAGAGTAAGTCTTGTGTCGTAGTTGATGGAAGTTACAGCACTTCAAAAACTCTGCAGGTATGCCTCTCTTTACCGTGATAAAAACAGCATAAAACACTACAAAACATTCTCATTGGGTGTTTTTCTATTATTGTAAATTTCTGTTGAATGTTTACAATAAATGAAACTAAAAAAATTTAAACTTTTTAGTTAAAAATTTAAGCCTCTATACCTCTTTGAGCCTTTAAGATGACCTTCCTTAACAATGTCTTTTAAACAAAACCTCTAGATGGCTACAGGCCTGTCTCAGTAGTGCAATATTTATCATTATTATTCAATTATGCAGTTTTGACCGGTTCAATATTATGTGGTATTGTACTGTGCGAAAGTAATATGAAACTCGCCAAGTTGCTGATGTCACCTGATCCCCACAAATGTTTATTTGAAAAACTGGGTGCATGTACATATGCAATACTGTGGACAAGACGACAACTTGCACAATGGTGAACACAGAAATGGGCCTAGAACGACCACAATTTGGCGTTTCACACAACTGATTACTACTGATTATGAAGGATTTCTAAAATCGTTTAAAAAACACCCCTATTCGGGGCTATATATCAACCCTATAATTCGTTTGAATTGTCAATAATTGTCTAACTCAAATTAATTAGGTTACTGGTTTTCATTAGGTGTTAATAATTAATATTTAAGTATGTACCAATTTTAAATATCATTGAGTAAATAAGAAGATACACAGGATTTACTCAAAATATCCCTTACGTGAATTTATATATAGAAGATAGTTGTAATAAAAAAAGCTAAAAGAATTTCTGTTAATGCCTTCGTGGATATTTGTGAGAGACGTACATGAATTTTAATTTTAATGACTTAGGGATAAGTGGGCCTAGGTAGGTGGCATCCTAGACAAGCCCTGACAAATCTTAACTTGCAAATAATCAATTTGAATAATAATTATAATATTGAATGCCTATTTTCGGGAGATACTGAAAAATATTGTACTCACTCTGGAAAAATATTCAACTTGTCTTCAACTCGTTCAATATTCTACCACATCTCCTATCCTCTTCAAAAGCATTCAATATCAGGGGCGAATGCAGACTTTTGGAAATGGGGGACCGGAAGGAGGGCCGATAGAGAGTCAAAGTTCTAGGGGGGTTCGGGGGCATGCTCCCTCCCCTGGGAAATTTTGGACTTTAGATGTCCTGAAATGGCCTCAGTGGCGTGTTAAGGGATCAATTTGTAGCTGAATATTTTTGTTTTATAGACAATATAATAATATTGATATATTTTTCTTTCCCAAAGGGGGAGATGGGGACGCCCCCCCCCCCCCTTAAATCTGCCCCTGAATATTATATACAGTAATTAATTCATTATTTAAGGTGTAAAAATAAAAAGTTTGGAAACTTTTGAAGCTATGAGCCCAGCAGGATATCTGGATTATTATTAGCATTTTAATAAGTTGAAAGTAGATCAAAACGATGAAATGTAATTGATAAAATTTTAAGTTCAAAACTACATCTCTACTTCAATTGATTGAATAATCCAAAAACTTTATCTTAACCACAATAACTACAAATTACGGTAAATATAAAAGAAAGGGTCACTGGTTTGATTGAAATTTGATGAAATGAGAATACACTGGCGGCAATGATTCCTTCAAGTCTCAAATATTCTCATTACCACCATTAAAAACAGGCGACAACGTGAATTACATTTGGCCTAAGTAGTAGTGTTTTTCATTTACTTAAAAGTTCTCTTAATCCTTCGTTAACAATATGTATTATTGATTAAATTAGTGTTATACACTGATTGAATCTAGTTGATTATGATGCACTTCTAAGCAGAAACAATTGCCAAATGAAAACATTTCTTATTCCATTTTGGGTATCAATCAATCCTGATAGTTTATAATCGCTTTTTTCCTAACACGATATTTCATTATCCGAGATTACATACTTCTCATAAGATAATAATAATGAAAAGAGTTCGGCAAGGCCATCTAGCAAACGGATCGTATATTAATATCTAATGAATTAAGATTTATCCTGCTCCTTTGCTTTCTAAAACTAATAATACTAAGTACTTTAACAAACTATTTTTATTGATAAGACAGACAAACTGCAAAATTGAAACAGAAGCACTTAAGTGCTATTAATTTACTTCAACATGATTTCATTACATAATTGTTTTCCAAGTTAAAAAAAAAACAATTTAAAATTTTGTAATAAACATTATTAGAAATTTGTGATGTATTAAAGTCAAAACAAATATGGAAGGCCTCAACAAAATGGGTTGTAAAGTATTATCAATGATGTAAAAATATAAATAAATTCTTAATTAATTGTAATACTATACTTTAGTCATTATAATCATCAAGTTGGAAACTAACAATCCTGAAGATTTTGTCGGCCAGCGTTCATAACTGATTTGGGGTACTATATCCTTGGATTATTATGGATGAAAAGGTGTTTAATATTATATTTTGTACAATTACTGACAAATGAACCTTCAAAATACCATTTAATGTAGTGTCAAAATAAATGAAATATACTACATATTTGTAAGTTTATATTGCTAATTAATCAAAAATCCTGGAGATAATCATATAAAATTCAAATTCCAGGAGAAAATTTGGTATTTTCTGGAGCACGGGAGATGATACAAAATTCCCAGCGACTTTATAATCATGGAGAATTGGAAGCCCTGTAAATGGTATTGCTATTACCCTTTGAAAAAAATAATACCCTCAAACAAGGTGGATCTACCATGTTAAATTACTAGGAAATCTACCTAAAACCATAGAAGTGCCTAGTAACTAGGTACTATATATGTGTTAATGCCTGTTGATACCTTAAGCTCAATAAGTAATTGATTGTTATGATGTCAGTTCTAATTAATCTAAAGGTCTCTTAATTGCTGTATTTTCCTACTGTAGGGCACTGTTGACAATATCCTCGGTAGGCTCCCTTGGGAGGTTAAATGAGAGATTTATGGGTCTTGGTTATAATGGGATGTTATAGATGGGTAGCAGGGTTGGTCTATGGTAGTTATTGCAGTGTTAACCCTGTTTACTGCCTATGTCTACCTTGTCACCACCATTATCTACCATGTTAACAGAGTTATTTTTTTCAAAGGGTAATACTAAAGTCTCTATGTCCTGTTGCTATTAGAGTGTCTTTATAAAAGAATAGAAAAGAGAAAGAAAGAAAGAACAGGGTGTTTATTTAAAAAATACTAAATAGTTGGAAATGGTGAGTTGAGTCCTTATTCTATTCAATTTGATTCACATTTATACTTCTTATGGATTTGTAACTGTAGAATTAACTGTAGAATTAATTTTAACTGTAGAATTAATTTTAAAGAAGGCAAAAGAAAGAAGATTAGAAATAACCTTGTGTTGGGCCAGCCTAAAACAAAGACAAAATAAAACTAGACAAATTACAGCACAGACAGTGATCACTCACAACAATGGACATGTATGGTGCTACAAATGTATTTTAATCTTTAGATTACTTTTTGAACAATTTTCCACATCTAACTAATATAAAACATTAGAAAATGTTTAATAATATGTGACATTTATATAGCGCTTTTACTGTCAAGGCCTCTAAGCACTTCACAATTATTACCCCCAGTCATTGGGACAAACACCTATGGAATACAATCCATTCCATAATGTTGCAGTCATAATCAGCGCACATGGCATTTGTACCTCCCAGGTACCCACTTATACTCCTGGGTGGAGAGAGGCAACGTGGATAAAGTGTCTCGTCTAGGAACACAGTCGACTAGAGTGAACTTCGAACCACCGAACTCGTGATTGGAAGCCCAAAATGCCACCGCTGCGGCAACTGTTCCTACTTTCAAAAAGTAACTACACACCTGTAGTCATAGCATGCAAACCACTGCAAGCAACCTTGAATGTTTTTAATAAAAATGTTTCACTATTAGATAATACTGTCTATTATCATCACATATGCCGTGGACTTTCATACGCTTAAATATGAACCATGTTTAAAGTCTATATTTCAACTATGCAGAACTTATGCCTGATTACATGAATTGGACTTTTTGCTCGACTTTGACCTTTGAAAATTGAATCATTTACACATCCTAAAACAATTTATTCCTGTAAGTTCCATTACTCTATGAATAATATTGCAGTCAGGAAGGCTGTAAACAAAGAAACAGACAGACATGGGCAAAAACATAACCTCTGCCCAACTTTGATGGCGGAGGTAATAATAAATATTTATTCCTAGCGGAGGGTGATACCCATATCAAAACCAGATATCTATTCTAATAATAATAATGGTGAATATTTATATACACGCCAGTATTCATCCAGAAGATGCTCATGGTGCTGTGGACCAAATGTTGCAAATTTTTATGAATTCATACTCCCCTAAGGGTCATGTCATGTCATGCCGCAAGTACTGGGTTGTACTAGCACTATTTCAGCTGTCCACGACAGGGGATATGCATAAACCAGTACACCGTGGTGTCCCTCTACTCGTCTCGAAAGATGTACTGGATTCTTTAAAGTGCACATGAGTTGTTTATGTGCACGGTGCCTACGGTTTATAGTCCTTATCCGAGAAGACTTGTTCCACCACCAGAACCATGGTGCAAACGGACCTCGAACACGTGCCATTCTTTTTGCTATGGTTAACGGTTCTCCTGCCTTAACTACCTGGCCATACAACTCGCACAACTATTCTCTGTAAAATGGACCTACTATTTTTTAACTACAATATCGTATGATATTTTTTTTACATAATTATTTTTTTTTCTAATGATAGTAAATTCAGCACAGGCCCGTAGCCAGGGGGGTTTTTGTGGGTTCGTATAAACCCCACTTTTTCAGCAAACTCCCCTTTTAAAAATGAACCCTCACCCTACCAATATTGAAACCTTCTTCCTATTTTCGCATCTGTAGTTGGCATGGGCGGCGGAAGAGGGGGGATGGGGGAAGCGTCCCCCCAGTGACAACTCAGGGGACAACTACAAAATTCACATTTCACAACTCCAAAACTATGGTAAAATATGAATATTGTGGGCGCGAAAACCACCTTCAGGGACCAGGAAAGCACGAAATTAGAGCCAACAAGGTTTTTTTTTTGTTGTTTTTTGCTCATCAAATTCTAAGCAGGCTCGGGGGTTTAAAAATTTAACTACGTCCCCCCTTAATTCAAAAATGTTCGGCCGCCCCTCCCTGGTAGTTGGTATTACTGCACTCACACTTGGCCTATTTTAAAATCATCATCTACAATGCCAAATACACACTATTAGAGTGCAGATAGACTCCGTCCCCTGGCCACCACAGGGGAGTTTCCCTTTGACCCCACCGAGGCTCTTAGGCGAACCTCCTTTAGGAGTACCTGATTACGAGCCTGTTGCATTTAATTACTGAATGTTTTAACTTACATATTATAAAATGTGATGGGTGTTTCACAGGACAATTGTTCCGGTACATTCTCCCAAGTGAGGGCCAACGTTACCATCTTACCAGCATCAAGGACACCAAAGCCAAACCGATGGTTGAGATGGTAGCCCGCACCGTTGATATGCCAACCGCCCTCCATCGGGTTCGGTATCTGACTTCCATGTATGATGATATACTGTACATCTCTCCACGTTAAGGACGGACTGTAAAAATAAAAATGAAAATTATTACACATTTCTGGAGTATAAGAAATTACACAGATGTGTGTGTTTGGAAGTCTTCCTAGGCAAATCAAGATCAGCTTTTTTCCTGGCATCTGTGGAGTCTGTCCGGGTATATTTTAGTGAATTATGTTGGACCCTGATAACTACTCTACAGAAGTCCCTGGATGGATGTTATACCAAAATGCTGCGTGTAGTGGTAAACATAAATTAGAATGCACAAATAAACATTTTTTTCAGATGCATGCATTTTATACCATTAGCTATTTATATTTAAAAAAATTGAATCGTTCAAATTTCCATCCAAAGATCGCACCCCATATTTCCCAAACTGTGACTGGATTTTTAGAGTATAATACCCATGTTTGGTTACTTCAAGGAGTTGCCACACGCCCTTGTTGTTTGACACATGCTTTTGACAGATGAAACAGTAGACGATGGTCATAAAATTAGGTAGATGTATTTGTCGCAGAACTACTAAGCCTAAAACCTTTGTGTGTGTAGGTCTATAGATATGAACCAATTTCATTTCATTTCATTTCAATTTATTTGGTATAAATTTAAATAGAGCAAAAATACAATATACAAAATACAGCACATAGAAAAAATGAAGGGTTGAAAATATTATAAAACAATAAGGTTGAACACAGTGTACTTAAATTGATATTATGCCAGGATAACCTGTGGAAGTAAAAAAAAAAAAAACTTGTTTCCAATATCAAACATTACAGAACAGGGACAGAAAAAAATATTACATGATGTTCAAGAGGACTTTATAATATAAAAATACATAAATATATAAAATGTGGCATTATGCATGAAGTAAAAAGTTCAAGAAATAAAAAAACAAAGTTACGAAGAAAAGTAAAGCCGCAATATAAAAATAGAGCATAAATAATAAAATATAGATTTATACCCTGGTCAAGCAAAATTTTAAACAAATTAAATCTGAAAAATTATCTAAAATGATAAACTATCAATGCATAAATCTGATTAAATGCAATAAAATATGTATAATCGTTATTTGCTATGAGTAATTGTAACCATGATTTATATGCTTATTCACAGTATTTTCAACTTTAACGATTTGTATATCAATCAATATTAATAATATATAATCACTCAATCATGAAGTTATTAAACACAATATTTATCACTTTCTACAAATTGCCCCAAGAAAATACTGTGTTGAATTTTAAAACTACAGTGATTGCATCAGTGTAGAAATTGTAGAATAACATTATGTATGTATATCACTCAATTTAGCAGAACATCAATCAGTGATTATGCATTAATAAATCAATACATCAATTAAATTATTTATTGTAAATCAATCAATTAATGAACATGATACTTATCCATCATTCATGAAAGAACATTTCTTAAACATTGATTTGATCAATCATTTTTGATAGACAGTGATGTATATAGGGCTAATCTAACCACCCTAAATTGTGTCAATGATATTTTTATCTACACAGGTACGTACTGAACACCATTTATCAACAGCTCTCGTTTTGTAAACTAGGCTTCAGAACTAGATGAATTTACATCAATACAAAATGATCTTGGTCAACAACCAAAGAGATGGAACAAAAACAACAACTCATAGAGATATGGAAAGAAGAATGCTTAACTTGTCTCTACAAGACGAAGTCAAAAACACCGAAATAAGATCAAAAACAAATGTCAAGGATATTATAGAAAAGATCAAAAAATGAAATCGAGGTGGGCAGGTCATTAACCAAGAACTGAAGACAATAGATGGACCAAGAGACTCACAGAATGGCAACCAAGAAATGGCAAAAGAAGAAGAGGAAGACAAAAAGAAAAGATGGAGAGACGAACTGAACAAATACACTAAGATGTCACCTTGGATGAGAATAGCATCTGACAGAAGAAAGTGGAAATTGCCGGAGAAGGGCTTCACTCAACAATGGATGAACATATGATGATGATGACGACGAGGATGATGTTGATGATGATGACGATGATCTTGGTACCATAATAAAATTAGAGGGAACTTCGGGAGTGTAAACATCTCCCCAGCAACAACATCATCTGGGTTTAAGTTTTCCTGGCATATTTTTACCTTAAAAAATTCTGATGTGGCACAACATATTTCCTTAAATATAAAATAGACCAGAGCAAATTATAGTAATAATGAGAAAAGTGAATTAATGATGCAGAGACAAAGTAAATTGTTAGATTAAAATAAACACACAAAATAAATTGTACTAATAAAGTGTATTGGTATGGTACTGAAATAAAGCAATGAAAAAGATACAAGCAACATGAGATTCGAATCTGGGTTTACTAGATTCACAACTATTCTAAGAAATGTGGCCAAATATCCAGTTAAGTATATATAAAACAATTAATGTATGTAAAGTAAAGGAATTTATAAATGAGGGTCTACAACCTCAAGTTCTGTAGAAATATACTTGTAGGAATGTACCTCCTTTTTAAAGTATATTATGCATGTAACGGTTTCATGCAATGTTAATTTCTAACCATACTCTACTTGTATCTAAGGCTGAAGGTGGCCCAAAGAATCCATGCAATGTTAGTTCAACCATAGACCATAGTCTACTGGTATCTAAGGCTGAACCTATAACATTCTATTTTAATTTGACAAGCCCAAATTAAAGCATTTTGCCCAATTTTGCAACTAAATTTTCACCTACTGGTTAGTACTATCTAGTGAAATAAGTGCTCCATCTGAATTTGACAGGCAAAAAAATAACAAAGTTTTCTACACTATTTTATATTTTGTGCCCTTTTTTCAGTTTTAGGTGTTTTTAGTGTTCATTTTGCCTGTAGGCAGCTCTCTATCTGGTAGTCCTTTTAAGCTCATCCCAGACTGTCAAATTTCATTTGATAAAAAAAACTCTGATGTACCCATATATGGTAATGTTATAGCCATGTATGATATTGATTTTTTGCACATTTATTTGGTATTATTAATGTAATGTGATGTAATCATGACCATATATAAAAGTCTTTTTTTAAAATAAAATTTGATAGTCTAGATTGAACTTTAGAGGTGGCCCTCAATCATTTTGGTGGTTGCCATGGTACCCTGTGAAACTTGTTACTAAGACTAAAACTGCAGTCCAAAGATTCCATGCAATGTTAGTTTCTAACAATGGACCATTTAGTCTACTTATACCTAAGGGTGAAACATGAATAGATGGTTCCAAACTTCCGCTTTGATGGTTACCAATGACTTTTCGGCACAATTTTCGACTAAGTATAGTCCAACCTCTGGATCCATCAGTAAACATGGCAAAATAGATTTTATTTACAGGGCCACTTTTACAACCACTTTTGAAAAAAATATTAGGGGCATATCAGAATCACCAGTAAAGACGTGCAGCAACAGGTTTGAACTCCAAACCTCAAAATCTGATAGCATACAAAGGATGTGCCGCTAATCTAACACGGTATCATTGTCTTACAAAAAAATCTAATTATAAAAACTTCAACAAAAGCTTTGCACTTTTCATGAGTTTAATCAGACAGTGGTCAAGACAGGTCAATAATGCAATTTGGAGCATTATGGTTGTAATTATACTCTTACTGGAAACCCACAGTTAATTTCCAATTTGATAATTATTGAGACAATAACCAGTCAATTGTCTCTAACAACTAATTGCAAAATATATGAAATATTGAGTAATGCACCAATTAAAATAAGTGAACAGAAATTGATAACATATAATTTCATGTCTTTTACTCATTTGTATAAAATACCATGGACTACTAAGCAAGTCACAAAGGTAAAGTTTAAAATGAAAATACTGATGCCACATTGAAATATAATATTTTTTATAGTTTTTACTTATCACCAACAGTACAACTGGCAACCACACACACAGGGAGCAACGGCTTAGTCGTGCGACCGTTATATGACCGTTGCACGACGCATTGAGTGCCCGGCTTAAAATTATGCACAGATACTTACACTCTGTCAAACTATTTTCTAATTTAGGATGAAGACACTGCTAATAATACAGAAATCAGTTTTTAACCGTTTAAGCTAAAGGGACATTTTTACTAGCCCAAGAGCTATTTGACAGCTTGTTGACCGTGCCGACATATCCCCACAATAGACACAAATGTGTGTATGAGAAAATTTCTCCATTGAGATTCGAACCCAGTCTGGTTTGAAACAATCCACTACTGTACCACCAATGTAAAAGCAAGTAGAACATGCTGCTGCGCTAAAAAGGACATCACTACTAGGCCAGGAGCTAATAGACACCTTCTTCACTAGGGCTACAATACAACAGGCAATTTCACAGCTTACTTTTCAAGCTCCAATTTTATTCAACTTTTTTCAGTCATTAATCTAGCCACTGGTCCAGTACAGTGTAAATAGACAAGAATGTTTAATCTGTTGAAGGTTTGCCCAGATAAAAACTAAACTAGATTAATTTTACCAGAGGAAAGTACAATGTGCACAGTGTGACTTTCAGATATATAATCAAGAAACGTTTAAAAATTGCAATTTAAAATGACCCTGCTATTTAAAGTATAATGATAAACAATTTTCAAATGCAGTTTTCTCAAAAACTTACATCCTAAATGTTCGAATTTTGAATATTCATAACTTTGCAAGGAAACATAAGAAACTGATTATTTTTGCATGTTAAAGATAATGTGTAACTTCATGATCATATTTCATAAAAATAAATTTTCAAATTATGCCTCCTATATCTTGGCTCTGCCACATACACGACGATCCAAAGGTTAGTCAAGGAAAGTTGGTTGTATTAGGATCAATAATAATAGACCAGTTAAAATAAAATAAAAGTGACTCATACTTAGCCTGGAGAACCAATGCCAGAATGGCAGAGGCCAGTGGAGCAGCGCTTGATGTACCAATGAAATCTGAGGTACATCCATTGTGAAGATCAGTTGTGGTCTGCAATGATAAGAAATAATTTTTGTTCTATTAATGTGTTATTTGATTTACTTCTTGTACATTGTGAGTGGTTATTATAATTAAACATTATAGAAGTCTTGAACTAAAATCATTGAAAAGGTAGGTATATAGGTCCTAAGAAAATGTTTCCCAAGTCTGATGACACAAAAATTTGAAAATCGGGTTCAGCATTTTTATTTTTAAATTTCAATATTTCCCAATTTCTTGCCTATCCAGAAATTTTAAGAAATACTTCAAGTTATCCTATAATTTAAATATAGAAATAAAAAAAAATCAAATTATGGAATATACAGAAACAGGTGCCTGATTAAGAAAAATTTCCTGACAGACTGACCCAATTTTTTTTCAAATGCTGTCTTTGGGCAAAACACAGATTTTTTTATGCCAAGAATAATTCTGGCAAAGTGTTTAGAGATATGAAAGAAAAAAATAAATAAAAATACAGCCTCAAGTTTTCACAATTTTGGGTCAATTAGGATTGGGCAAAATAAACATTTTCACATTTTGCCCAGTATTTGATATGGTATTCAAAAACCGTGTTTACAATTACGATTAAAACAAATTTATATTGTATTTATTTATAAAGATGGATTTATATTGCATAATGGTATAAATCATAATATGTCTACAGAATGTTCACAAAAGCCAACTACCAAATCATATGGTCTATAATATATGTATACCTAGTTGTAGTATACTATAGATTTATAATTCATGCGTGTGTAAATATACAAGCTAAAACCTTCCTTTTTGAGGATGAATACAATTTTCTAGAAAAGAACCTCAAGTCTTTAAGAAACCCCAGTAAACATGTAAGAGCACTAACCACTTCATTCCTGTCATACTTTTCGCCAGATCTCCTCTTGTGCGGTCCGCCAGACAGGGTCACAGCAAGGGTCGAAGGACATTTCTCCATGAAATAAACAGATTGCCCTTTGTCATTTGCAGACCCTATTGAAATTGTGTGGATGTTTCCAACATATGCATCTGCACTGCAGTCATCATCCGCGGCTCCTCCATTCCCCGATGCCCAAACAAAGATAGAGCCTTTACCGTTGCGACCCTGTAAATACAAAAAGTCTCGATATCATGAAACCTTGTTTTTGAGTGGGACTGTAGCTTGGTGGTTAGCATGTTTGCCTTCCAATCCCAAGGTCCTGGGTTCAATCCTGACTGAACACTTGGTTGCTTCCCACGACCTTAACAGCACTCACCACGCCTCATAATAAGACTTCATTTAGAAATCATGACATAATTCTCATCCTGGAAATATTCTGTTTTTTCTTCTTTTGCCTCTGGAAGGGAGCCTCAAACACCCTGAGAACCACCCTGAATACGCAACTGTTTGTTAGTTAAACAATAAGTACTACACTCTTCAAAAAGAGCATGTTGTAAAAAGGTCTTCAGATTTAATTATATTTGGAATATCACACTGAAATATTCCAATCATTTGTTTTTACCTCTTTCGCTCCTTTTTCTAACGCTTCTGTCAGAAGTTTTCCAGGTCTTTGGAAGGTCTTGCCATCATCTGGAGGACCCCAGCAACAGCTGTAGATATCAATGTGATTGTTGTTAAAGTTGACAGCAGATGCCTGCATGGCATCAGTCACACCACCATCAAGGATCCTCAGACCTAAAGAAAAAGAAAAACAGTTATATAAATACATACACTCAGCAAAAATGATTGAGTAAATGAAGTAGAAGAGTGTGGTGGCAAGGGTAAAGAAGCCAGCAGGAAGTGCTACAAAGTCCAGTCACTGACCTAAGCAAAACACAACAAAACATCCCTTTGAAAAAATAACACCCTCTGACTAGGTAGATCTACCATGTTAAATTACTAGGAGATCTACCTAGAACCGCAGAGAACTACCTAGTAATGTAGTATATAATTACCTGCCTGTTGATTTCCTATATATACTTGTAGAGCATTGTTGACCATATCCTTGGTTGTATCCCCTGATATGGTAGTTTTTATAGGGTTAACCCTGTTAACTACCTTTATCTACCTTGTCACTACCGTTATCTACCATGTTAACCAAGTTATTTTTTTTCAAAGGGATACATGGTTCCTCCAAGACTCGAAACCAGGTGTACTTGGAAAATGATTCCACTGCTTTTGTTTGTCAGTATACCAGTAGATTACACCACTTAGCTACTTGGACATCACTACACCGGGGCTGATCCAGGATCCACTTCCAGGTCCGGGTGGGTGTGGTTGCCAGTTTTATTCAGACGAGCCAAAAAAAAAAAAAATAAAAAAAAAAAAGGTTATTTCCCTACTTGGGTACCCTGGTACACTATGTATCGTATTTTGGATTTTTATGGTGAATTTTTGACCTGGCACACCTAATATAAGGGGGGGGGGGCAACTAATACTGCTCGTTCACACATAGTAGTAATTAACAGTCCCACTAGCATGCCTATTGTAGGTAGTAAATCATGCATAGCATGCTTGATAAAACATCTTAAAGCTAATTAGAGAATTTTTTTGAAGAATGCACATGTAAAATGTTTGTATTACTATAATTGATAAAGTGTTAGTTTTTTGGGGGGTAGGAGGATGGCGCAGAATGCATTGTTCAGGTTTTGAAGGTTTTACAAGTTCAAACTTCACTCTGCACGTCTCTGCCGGCCATGTTCACATACCCCAGCTTTTATTGGAAAGTTGTTGTAAAAGCGGCCATGTTAATAAATTCCATCATGGTATGTTTCAGCCTTAGATACAATTAGACTATGGTTCACGGTTAGAACATTGCTTGGAGTCTTCAGGCCATTTATTTGCCTTGAACCTTTCCATGCATTATCTACTTAAAAAAACTATCCTTTCCTGAGAAGGTAAGTGCAAGAAGAACACGTTGAGAAAAATAGTGCTTAGGGACCTTCGACCGGTGTCCAAGAAGGTGTAAATTAAGTGGTGAGTATGGCTGGGTATGAAGGGTTAAAATTTTGGTGAGAATCTGAGAATCAATTCTTGCAAGGATTCCCCTAAAATTCATGTGAGGTGAATCATCTTTGATTCTCGCAATGTTTGCCTCAAAAACGTAACATTATCTACATTTCGTACATGATGAACATGCACCTTTCTGATGATTGTTAATTGATGATTAATTAATTGATGATTGTTAATTGATCATGTTGATGAAACTCATTCGTCTAACCAGTAATGTGGATTTTATTGAAATCTCCTGATACTATTCAGCATAATAAATAATATAAAGACAATGACACAAATAAATTAAACAATACATTTTTGTGAAAATGTATTAGAACAATATGGTAGAAATATACAACCAAACAAAAACATGGGATTCAAAGATTCTCGAAAATTATATTTGCGAGAATACAAACAGATTCCTGTGAATTTGAACAAAATTTTACCCCTGATTATGGGTGTTTAATGAAATAAAAGAAAAGAAAAAAATATATAAAGTACTCTATATGAACATGAGGTGCAGTTAATGTGGCTTGTATGCTGCAGACTATGCATGCTACTAAGGACTAACTGTACTGTGATAATTTATAAGCATTTTAGAACATTTAAATGTCATTTTAGTGTCATCATTTAGTCTTGTATAAACTGAGGTCTGCGAGTCTTATAGTTATCCCTAGTTTTCTACACAGCCATTCTTCAGAACTTATACCCCTTTTACACTGCCAACACAATTGCGGAATCGTCCCGCAATTTTGCGTGCCGGGACGAAAACGATTTTCTGTGTTAACAGCATAAAAAGTCAATTGCAGGGTGAAGCGTCCCAGGACTGTCCCGCACCATCGAAGCGGAATGCATTCAGCTTCGATCAATTCCGGAACGAATGGTTTAACATCCTTTTTCAATAGCCAATAAATTTTACTCAACATTATATTTAATATAAAATTAATTTATTTGTATGTTAGTTTTATAATATATATGGTTGTAGTATACTATTTGAAAATCATGTGTAATTTTACCTGTAATCTGTGTAAGTTTGAAACACCAGTAATAACATTAACAACTTGATAAACTGGAGATCCCTTAACTACGTGTTTGGGGGTGGTATTAGGTAAAAAAGCTGAACATCGTGACTCGGCGGTCAGAGCAGTGTAAACGGATTCACAGTGGTTCAACGGGATTCATTCCGCAATAACTGATCTGGTGTAAACGGAAACTCGTTCTGCAATTATTGCGGGGTCGTCCCGGAATTGTTTTTCATTTTGCATTGTAAAAGGGGTATTTGATTCCTCTCAGAAGAGCCGAGCACTATAAAATACCACTTCATGCAATATAACTTCCAATCATCTTCAAAATGATCAGTTAAACTGCAACAAGCAATATCTCTTATATCTTTATCACAGTTCCCCCTTATGACATAAATGTTCCGAACTTCACCATTGCTTATTATAGTATTTAAATTGTATCACTTTTACATTTCTATAACAAATGAATAAGCCCCCAGATACACATTAAATTGTACATTTCTATAAATTAACAATAAATTTTCCTTGGTTCCCTAAATTGTTGATTGACAATTTCGAAAAGTTGAAACATTATTTCCGACAGATCTTGCATGTTCATGTATATACCCATGAAATAATGTAATACATCAATTTAAAATTATGGAAAGACAAAATGCAATTAAAACAAAATGTGACACTGCATATTAAGTCATGAAAAGTAGTTTGAACTGCGAGACAAGTTAGGGAATAATTATAACATGCAAAAAGTTGTTAAAGATGTTTTATACAATTCAGACGCAATTTTGATAACCATTGCTAGTCTTTGTATATGTTATAACTCATTAAACTGTGTCTCACTTGTAAGTGATAAGAGATAAAATGAGGCAAGGCATATGGTAAAACCACCAAGACTTCACAAAGGAAGTCATTGAGAAAAATTCAAATAAATGACAGGAAATATATTAAATATGAAAGAAATTTTTGTATATTTTGTTCACTAACTTCAGTTATAGTTTTTGGATTCTGATAATTTACTTTTACCCCTAATAAGTGTAATATGGCTTTAATATTATCGCCGTTTTTCAATTTTGCTGCAACTTGGTGGTTTTACCAAGACATGCCTAAAATGCCTCTAAAACAAAATGAGTACCTTGTTGAAATATACCAGGGGAGGTTAAAAGGTTTAAAAAAAAATTGAGGCGAATACATTTTAAAATACAAAATAAAAAAAAACATCATTTTTAACAATTAAGATTTATTGTCACTTGAAAAATGACAAAAAATGGATTTTAAAATTAACTTGCTTATTTTAAAGAAATACATAAATTATGACCATGAAACTAGAAATTAGGGTATTTAAACAATATTTACCCATACTTTTGCATTGTTACATGCTAAAAAAATAGCCTCTTAAATTTTGGTCATTCTTCACTGTAAAATTCTTATTAAACAATTTTTAAATACACAAATGTCTAGTCCCAAGTTCATAAATTTGATGTTACTTTGATATGAACAAGTTAATTTAAAAATTAATGTTGATTATTTTTTTTATCATTTTCAAGTGACAATACATCTTTAGTATCAGTGTACATTTTATGTGCTTACTTGTTTTTTTGTGTAAGGTTAGAGTATTCAAATTTTCCACATAAGATTAAGGTAAATATATTACCTTCTAATCTTACAGAATATAGGCTTTATAGATCTCAATGGAAAATATGTACATATATATGGTAATATCTTGGAAATTTGATTGACACCAAGATACAATTTTCGCAAATCTAAGCAAAACTCCAGAGATTTCCTGGAGTTTTGACACTTCAGAATGACAACACCAAAGAGGATTTGATTGACTGTGGGTGTTCCATTTCAATGATAAAGGATGTAAGAAGGCAGGAGGGTTTATTACACAACCATTATTGGTTATTTTAAAATATTTAAAATATTTTATTTTGAATCAAAATTTTATATTGTATTGTGTATAGTTCTATTTTATCGCTGTTTTGTTCTTGTTGCCTTATTTATTCCTCTTTATAAACTGGTAGAGAGCTTCTTAATATAACCTTTACTGACACAGTGCGGCCAAATAGATAGTTGGAATATATATTGATTATTATAAATACAAGCATTTGTGCTCTAGGATGTCACAGGCACAAAAATAAAGTAATTTTTTTAAAGCATACAAATTAGAAACTGAAAATTAATTTTTATATGTATGTATTTTTTGAAGTTGACAAACAGTTTTAAAGTACTTTTATTTTCTGATGCTAATAAATAATTTGTAATAATGGAATTTTTACTAACAATAGTTTTTGTTTGCATGGATGATAATATGTTAAATAAATTATAACAAATATGCATTCTTTATTTGTGTTATATTTTAGAATTTCCATTGCTTTAAACTTTTTTATATTAAGCAAAAAAAAATTAAAACAAAATGTTAAAGTAAAAACAGAAATGAATCAATTAATCAATTAAAAAATATGAGCAAATTAGAACAAATATTGAATTCAAACTACAAAACAAAACATATTTTAGGAAGCAAAATCAACTCGGGTAATTTTAAACACATGCAAATATCATGCATTTTAAAGCATTGACTTACCATCAGTATCCTGTCAAGTTGCAATTAAAATTTAAGAGAAGAAACTATTATAAAAGTCAGACAAGTGGCAATATATAACAAATAAAAATCATTTTTATAAAATTTAACAAATTTTACACAGAAATATTATATGAAATAAATATTGATTTTATTCAAAACAAATTTTGTACCGAAATTGATTCCTAAATGATAAAAGTGTTAAATATCATGAAACTATAGAGGGGGCACTTACACAATTTTTCATTATCAGTACAGTACTAGACTTGGGAGAACAATCCTGTTTAAATAAACACCCTCTTAATTTAAATAAGCCCTCAATTTAATTTTAACAAGCATTCATTAACCTAAAAATACCTGCCAACGATTACAATGTCAAAAGCGGCGGTGACTTAAAGGGAGTGGAAATCTCCTGTTTCGAAAAGAACTTCTTAAAAATGAGAGTACACAATAAAACTTGGCATTCACATAGGAAATTTGCATGTATTAAGTAAATTTTATTCTAGATTTTCAGTAATGTTTTATTTTTTGGACAAGAAGTAGACACAGATTAATTATTCAAAAAAGCAGTAGCCTACTGCCTAAAATGGTAGGGTTGGCAGGTATGCAGAAATAGTCTGTTCTATTCAATCACTTAAGCTGGGCACTCACTGTGTGTGTGGTTTACAGACAGAACGACAGTCTTCTACTCATTGGCTGATGGTTTTTTTTTGTGATTTCCCTGTTGAATCACTAAAAAAGCCATCGGCCGATGAGAAGACTGACATCGCGTCTGTCAACCACACACAGAGTGAGCGACTGTTTAGTCATGCGACCATCATACGATGCAGTATGTGCCCGGCTTTACACATCTCTCATATTGTCGGTCGATAAATTTGTCCAATTAATTTTCATTATTTATCATATGCGCTCAACTCCCTCAATTTTTTTTCAATTTTTTAAATAAGTGCTCTGCTTAAATATGCACAATTTCACCTGCAAAAATTGAACCTGGGAAATTGTCCGTTTGTGTATCATAAACTAAGGCCTAAAAAAAATTGTTATGTTGCCCGACCGACCCAAAAATCGCGAAAATCTAGGGTCGGCTTTTTTTTTTTGCTCATACTAAATTTTTCTCGAATCAAACATTTCAGCTTTGGTTGCCCCCAGGCCTATTCGCCGATCTTGCGGAGGCGAAATTACCATACAAATCAATATAATAAAAACACTACCTTAGGCCTAGGT